>SKCR01014304.1:0-131037 GCA_019454045.1 Zanthoxylum bungeanum | reverse complement strand
CCCCTCCAGGATTACAAGCATATAGTTTGTCGTTCTCTTGAGAATATACTTTTTACAGTCACCCACTGATCTAATCCTGGTTAGATTGAAAACCACTGACTAATCCCACTACATAACAGATGTCCAGTCTCGTGCATCGCATACATGAGACTTCCAACAGTAGAGGCATGTGGGATATGTCTTATCTCCTCTACTACTTGAGGTGTCTTAGAAACTGTCCATTCGACAAATGAATTCCATGTTGAAGAGGTAAAATACTTTTATTGGAATTCAGCATCCAACATCGAACAACAATCTTGTCGATATATGATGCTTAAGACACCTCTAACAAACGTCTTTTGTGATCCCGAATAATCTAGATCCCAATTACACAACTCGTATTTCCCAAATCTTTCATTTGGAATTGGTTAGTGACAAGAAACCCACTTGGATTCGAAATCCAAGCAAACCCCAAGCAACGGACAGAACCCCAAGAACCGCGAATTTGATTTTGTGGAAACAAAACCCTTCTAAGGCCACAAAGAAGACCCACAAAGAACTTGCCCTTGAGAACCTTTAAGATGAATCCTTGTAGTATTTTGCTAGCAATGGAGACGCCACTAAGTTTGCCAAAACTTAGATAAGTCGATTCAAACTTGAAAAGGGGAATCCCTCCCATACAAGAATTTGGCCATAGCCAAAGCTTTAAGCTTTTAAGTTTTATAAATTTCGTTGATTCCCCAAAATGAAAAAGAAAGAAAGCTTAAATAGTGATACAAAAGAAACCCTAAAGGCATAAAGACAACAATGCCCCTAAATACGAAATTACAAAAATACCAAGTTTTTAAGTCTTCAAATGCTTAGGAAGCTTTATTCTAAACTGATTTGGGCCAAGTGAAATGGCTTTGGTCCCTTTCCATCGAAGTCCACATGCGTCTCTATTTGTTTGTTGCAGTCGACCATAAAACTCTGAACTAATCCCGCCATTGCCTCGTAATTGGCCCTTCTAGTACTTGTAATGGGTCTTTTGCTTTGTTGTCAGCCTGGATCATGTCATCCCCTCCCTCTTGAAAAGGATTCGACCTCGAATCTGAACCTGCATCAAAAGGAGTTAAGTCAGAAACATTAAATGTAGCAGACACACATTATACTTACCTTGTAAATCCAGCTTGTATGTATTGTCATTAATCCATTCCAAGACTTGAAATGGACCATCCCCCCTCTCGGTCGTAGCTTAGATTTACGTTGTTCAGGAAATCTCTCCTTGCGCATGTGTACCCAAACCCAATCTCCAGGCTGAAATACCACACACGCTTTCTTCCCTTATTAGCATGAGAAGCATATTGTTCATTCTTCCGTTGTATTTGCTCTCTTGCTTTATCATGTATATGCTTCACCAAATCGGCTTTCCTTTTTCCATCTAGCCCCGCATGCTCATCAACAGGCAAAGGTAACAAATCTAATGGAGTTAGTGGCTGAAAACCATAAACAATTTCAAATGGTGAGTAAGATGTAGAGAATGAATACTACGATTATATGCAAATTCAACAAAAGGCAAACAATCCTCCCAGGTTTTTAAGTTCTTATTGATAATAGTACGCAATAACTGAGTCAAAGTCCTATTAACAACCTCGGTCTGGCCATCAGTTTGGGGGTGGCAAGTAGTAAAATACAAAAGTTTAGTTCCCAACTTACCCCATAAAACTTTCCAAAAGTGACTAAGGAATTTGACATCACGATCTGAAACTATACTCCGTGGAATCCCATGGAGTCGTACTACTTCTCTAAAGAACAGTCAGCAATGTTAGTGGCATCATCAGTTTTATGACATGCTATAAAGTGTGCCATCTTACTGAACCTATCACCACTACAAAGATGGAATCTCTACCTTTCTTAGTCCTAGGTAAACCCAAGATAAAGTCCATCGATACATCTACCCATGGCTCACTAGGTATAGGCAATGGTGTATACAACCCATGAGGCATAACCTTAGATTTAGCCTGTTTACAAGTTAAGCATTTATCACATAAACGCTCAATATCTCTCCGCATTTTAGGCCAATAAAAATGTTCAGTCAATACCCCTAAGGTTTTGGCAATGCCAAAGTGCCCCATTAAACCTCCCCCATGTGCTTCCCTCACTAACAACTCACGCATACTACAAACAGGAATGCATAATCTATTCTCCAAAACAGAAACCCATCATGTTGGTAGAATTTACTAAAAGCAGACTTTTCACATACAACATAGATGGTACTAAAGTCAATATCACTAGCATAAAGTTCTTTAATAAGTTCAAACCCAAGCATGCTTGCACTCAATGAAGTAAGTAAAGTATACATTCGCGATAGTGCATCGGCGACAATGTTTTCCTTACCTTGTTTGTAGCGGATTACATATGGAAATGTCTCAACAAACTCTAACCATTTTGCGTGTCGTTTGTTCAGCTTACCTTGGCCCTTCAGATGCTTCAATGATTCATGATCTATATGGATCACAAACTCTCGAGGCCACAAATAATGCTGCCAAGTCTCAAGGGCTCGCACTAGTGCATACAACTCCTTGTCATATGTGGGGTATCTCAAAACTGCTTCATTCAGCTTCTCACTAAAGTAAGCTATTGGTCGCTTTTCTTGCATAAGAACCGCTCCAATGCCTATCCCGAATGCGTCACACTCAATCTCAAATGTCTTCTCAAAGTTGGGTAGTGCCAAGACTGGTGCACTGCACAACTTCATTTTCAGATCCTGGAATGCACGCTCCTGCTCTTCACCCCATTTGAAGCCAACAGTCTTCTTCACTACTTCAGTCAGTGGTGTTGCAATACTACTGAAGTCTTTAACAAATCTACGGTAGAAGCTTGCTAATCCATGGAAGCTTCTGACTTTTGTCACTGTTGTTAGTGTTGGCCAATCCTGATTTGCTTCTTCACCTTTTCTAAATCTACCTCGATGCCATCTGCACTCACAACAAATCTAAGGAAAACAATTCTATGCATAGAAAAAGTGCACTTATCAAAGTTAGCATAAAGTTTTTCTTGCCTTAACACATCAAGAACATGCTTCCAATGCATAACATGCTCATCTACTGTTTTTTACTGTAAACTAAGATGTCATAAAAATAAACCACAATAAACTTACCTAAAAATGCACGCATAACATGATTCATCAATCTCATAAATGTGCTAGGTGCGTTTGAAAGACCAAATGGCATAACTAACCATTCATACAAGCCATACTTAGTCTTAAATGCAGTTTTCCACTCATCTCCCTCTCTCATGCGAATTTGATGGTATCCACTCTTTAAATCAATCTTACTAAAAATTTTGGAACCATGCAATTCATCCAACATGTCATCTAGTCTAGGAATGATGGGTGACGATACTTTACCGAAATATTGTTGATTGCTCGGCAGTCAACGCACATACGCCACGTCCCATCTTTCTTAGGAACTAGAAGCACTATTACTGCACAAGGACTCATGTTTTCCCTTACATACCCCTTTCCATCAACTCCGTACTTGCCTTTGTAGCTCATTTGTCTCCTCGGGATTGCTCCTATAAGCCGGTTGTTAGGAATGACTGCTCCAGGTATGAAGTCTATCTGGTGTTCAAAACCTGTAATGGGTGGAAGCCCACTAGGTATGTCCTCTGTCAGTACGTCACTGTAATCCTGTAAAAAAGATGAAATAGACACAGGAAGCAAAGGGTCAGAGTTAGTAAAATAAATATGAGGCTCCTTATAGACTAACAATAGCATGAGCTTGCTAGCCTTGAACGTTTTCCTCGCTTCACCCTCACCCATGTAGAAACTCTTTTTAACTCTCCCTTTGTTTTCCCCCTCACGTTCACTCACACTCACCTTGGGAACTCCCACGGCCTTGGCTGTATTTTTCTCACCAGATACACCACTCTCACTAGTCTCACCCAAGGTGGTGTTTCCATTCGCTCTCTCTTTGTCACGCTCAAGTTGCAACTTAACCTGGTCTTCATGGACTTGTGCAGGTGTAAGTGGGTATAATGTAATGGGTTTTCCCTTATGCTGGAAAGAGTACTTGTTCTTGAACCCATCATGAATAACCTTCTTATCAAACTGCCACGGCCTGCCCAAAAAATATGTCCTGCATGCATCGGTATCACATCACATAGGACATCATTTGTGTATGGCCCAATGGTAAGGATCAACAATACCTGCTTTGTCACACTTATTTCCCCACAATCATTTAACCACTGCAGCTTGTAAGGCTTCGGGTGTCTCAAGCAACTCAACCTCAATCGATCAATCAAAGCTGTGCTAGCAACATTAGTACAACTGCCCCCATCTATGATCATACTACATCCCTTGCCATTCAGACGGCACCTAGTATGGAATATGTTCTCCCTCTGCTGCACACTCTCATCCTCTACAACATGTGCACTCAAAGCACGCTTGACAACTAAGGATAAGTTATTCAGCGGGTATGCAGCTCCCTCATGGTCACTAGCATCCTTCAACTCTGGCATCTCCTCCTCGACCTCACTATCGGTAGAGTACACCTCTCCACTCTTTTTATCAATCACTAAGGTATGCCTATTGGGACATTGTGAAGTATAGTGTCCCATGCCCAAACACTTGACACACTTGACATCCTTAGTTCTAACAGCTACACCCTTAGGTTTTGGTCTAGTTTTGCTCGGTCCTGCAGCCTCTTTACCCTTGGCACTAGGTCGGCCCTTAGTCTTATTAAAGCCTCCACTGAACTCGCCTCAAGGCTTGTCAAAGCCTCCATCTCGTTTCACATTCGAACCCATTTTCCCTTCCATGCAGAAGTAGCCTGAGTACCAAATCTGGATGTTGACCTTTTCTTGAGTTTCCTTTCTACCTTGATAGCCATGTGAAGCATATCCTCCAAATCAACATAGTGATGCAACTCCACCATGTTTGCAATCTCTCTATTCAAGCCCATTAGAAATCATGCCATAGTAGCTTCTGCATCCTCAACTACATTTGCCCTGATCATGGCAAATTCCATCTCTGTGTAATAGTCTTCAACACTTTTGGTCCCCTGATACAGATGTTGTAGTTTCTGATACAATTCTTTATAGTAATGGCTGGGTATAAATCTTTTTCTCATAAGACCTCTAAGTTCTGCCCATGTCTGAACCGGCCTCTCATAATTTCTCCTCCGAGTAGTGACAAGCTGATCCCACCAAATCATAGCATAATCGGTAAACTCAATCGCTGCCAGATTGATCTTCTTCTCGTCTGAGTAGTGATGACAGTTGAAAATCAATTCTATTTTCCTTTCCCATTCTAAATAAGCTTCAGGGTCATTCTTGCCATGAAATGTTGGTATCTTGATCTTGATGCTACCTAGATCACCATCAACATCTCATCGTCTACCATTCCCCTCCTATCATAATCCCCTCTTCTAGTAACAAATGCACCTCTATCATCAAATCGCCTATCCCTCCTATCATTCCTCCTATCAAACCTCATATTAGGCCTCCTATCATGCCCAGGCTGAAATCTCTCCTCCACATCATCAAGACCATCAGAATCATCAAACTCATTTTTAGCTTCATCTTCATCTGGTGGTACATACTGTGGTGGTACACGTCGAGGTGGCACATTATGAGGTGGTGGTACATTCTGAGGTGGTGGTATATGCTGGGGTGGTGGTGCTCTGGGACCGCTACCAGTTTGAATACTCTCTACACTCTTGGTCAATCTCTCCAAAGCAGTATTCATGTTCTCCATCATATCTGTAAATTTCCTATCCAAAGCCTCAAGCTTTTCATCAGTGGTTAGACCTGCCATCTCAACACTAAACAAACAGATTAGAAATAACAAGAAAGTAAAGTAAATATGTAAATCCTCACAATCTCACGTGTTTACACTCGAATGATATCACTCCACTCGTGTTTGCACTCTATTGGCTTTTACCCGATACTGTGCTCACAATCACTGCCTTTTACCACTCTTGAGTTCGTCCTCAATTCAAATGTGAATCACACTCAATCCAAGAATACAAACCAAATGTAGTCCTCAAGCCAGCATGAAACACAAAGGTCTAATAATATATATGGGACAGGTGGAAACAAAATGCGAACAGGAATAGCAACGACGAAGACTCAATCAATAATACTTAACTAAAGTATTTGGAATAAAGAAATGAACAATTAGCACAATGGAAAAAAAAATAAGCATGCAAATTCACGGTCGTATGCAATTTCAGGAGAAAATTTGACACTGCTAAAAATTTTGATGGGATACCCTCCACGGGCACCTAAATGATAATATGGAACAAACTAAATTCAACACAAAAAATTTCACTTTTTTTACTCAAGTCCCTTTTTTTTTTTATAACGTCAGATGCTGATACTGTGGTTCTGATTTCAGAGGCTGATTTAGGTTCTGATTTCAGAGGCTGATTTTCAGGGTCTAATTTCAGAGGCTTTTGGTCAGGGTCTGATTTCAGAGGCTACTGGTCAGTGTCTGATTTCAGAGGTTAATTTTCAGGGTCTGATTTCAGAGGCTACTAGTCAGGGTCTGATTTCAGAGGTTACTATTCAGTGTCTGACTTCAGAGGCTACTGGTCAGGGTCTGATTTCAGAGGTTACTTTTCAGGGTCTGATTTCAGAGTCTGATTTTCAGAGGCTAATCTTCAGGGTCTGATTTCAGAGACTAAGTTTCAGGGTCTGATTTATGAGTCAGATTTCAAAGGCTAAGTTTTTAGAGTCTGATTTCAGGGTCTGAATTCAAAGTCAGATTTCAAATTTCACTAGGGTTTTAGAAACAAATCACATAGCCGCCAAAGAACATGCTTATTCCTTCAACATATGCTAAAGAACAAAAGGTATGATGAACTGATATGAAGAACAGAAGAAAAAAATCCAGAACTGGAAAATGATAAAAGATGAACTGATATGCAAAACACAACAAAATCAGATCCAGAAATAAACAAAACGAAAACAGAAACAAGATCCAACAAGAACTGAAACGAAAATAACAAGAACGAAAATAAAAACAGAATCAAACAAAAGAAAAGATAGGAAAAATCAGACCTTGGAACCCTGAGCTCTAGATACCAAATGACAAGAAACCCACTTGGATTCGAAATCCAAGCAAACCCCAAGCAACGGACAGAACCCCAAGAACCGCGAATTTGATTTTGTGGAAACAAAACCCTTCCAAGGCCACGAAGAAGACCCACAAAGAACTTGCCCTTGAGAACCTTTAAGATGAATCCTTGTAGTGTTTTGCTAGCAATGGAGACGCCACTAAGTTTCCCAAAACTTAGATAAGTCGATTCAAACTTGAAAAGGGGAATCCCTCCCTTACAAGAATTCGGCCATAGCCAAAGCTTTAAGCTTTTGAGTTTTATAAATTTTGTTGATTCTCTAAAATGAAAAAGAAAGAAAGCTTAAATAGTGATACAAAAGAAACCCTAAAGGCATAAAGACAACAATGCCCCTAAATACAAAATTACAAAAATACCAAGTTTTTAAGTCTTCAAATGCCTATGAAGCTTTATTCTAAACTGATTTGGGCCAAGTGAAATGGCTTTGGGCCTTTCCATCGAAGCCCACATGCGTCTCTATTTGTTTGATGCAGTCGGCCATAAAACTCTGAACTAATCCCGCCATTGCTTCTCTGAGTCTTTTGGTCATCTACCTCGTAATTGGCCCTTCTGGTACTTGTAATGGGTCTTTTGCTTTGTTGTCGGCCTGGATCATGTCAGTTAGCTAGTCATAATTTTACTTCCGATAATATTTTTACACCATTTTCAATGAGTAAAATATCATTGATGTATAATATGAGAAAAAAAACAACATTTTCGCAAATGACACACTTGTATATACAAGTATCATCGGTGTTTTGTTCAAAATCATAAGACGTGATCATCGTATCAAATTTATTTTCCAAGATCAAAATACTTGCTTCGGTCCATAAATAGACCTTTGCAGGTTGCAAATATTTTGCTCTTGACCTTAGACAACGAATCTCTCTAGTTTTATCATATATATGCTCTCATGAAGACTAGCATTTAAGAATGTTATCTTGGCACCGAATGCCATTTCTCATATTCACAATATATGGCAATGGATAGAAGATGCAAATAGATTTAAGCATGGCTACTGGCGAGAAAAACACATCTTAGTTGACTTCCTCTTACTAGGTATAACCCTAGGCCACTAACCTAGCTTTGAAGGTCTGTACCTTCCCATAATTCATCTCCTCTTCTTATAGGTCCACTTGCAGCCTATAGGTTTTATCCCATCAGACTGGCCTATAATATCCAAGACTAAGTTGGAGTACACGGACTCCATTTCGAGATTCATGGCTTTGAGCCATTCCTTTTTATTAGGATCATCCATTGCACTACGATAGCTCAATAGATCATCTATATCATTATTGGAGGTGACAACTATTGCCTCTCCAAACCCTAGATAACTATCAGGTTGTCGCACAACCCTCCCACTACGTCTAGGTGGTACACTCTCATGATATTACTACATCTGACACTCATATGTCAAAGGTGTTAGGTTACTGTAATGGTCAACATCTGTTGTTGATCATGCATTGGTCTAACCAGAAAGTAACTCCTCGAGTACTAATTTACTACGAGGTATAAATTCTCTCATATAGCCCTCCTCAAGAAATACAAACAATTTAATTTATTTTTAAACTATAAAAGAATTCATCAGAAGTTTCACTGTCAACAAATATTGATCTCATCACGTCTAATAGGGTTTGATTTTGTAACGACAGGTAATCTCAACAAACGATAATCTCGACTACTATTTCATTATAGGATGAATGTTATATATTGGGTACATATATGCTCATGAAATGATTATGGGGACAATCAGTAAATTTTTCGAGATTCCAATACGAAGACAGTACGATGTTCTACTCCAGACAACCCATGGTATTTCGGCCATAACTTTCTCACACGAACTCCAATTTTTATGAATTTTATATTATCGAAACGCTACGATCGAGACCTACAACTTCTGTGTTGCAACTTTTGCCAAATGCGAAATATAAATATGTCAAACATTGAAATTTAGTGCACGACTATAGTAAATTCGAGAAAGGCCTATATTGGGCAATGTGGCATAATCCTAACCACTCATATTATCCCAAAAATCAGCCATTTACCATATATAAAGGACAATATTCACTCTCTTCCTTACCCAAAAAAACGTGAAGAACAAAAGTGGAGATTTTCTCATGTTAATTTTATTCTCTGATCATCATGCTCGAGCCATTTTTGGTCCTTTCAAGCTTCATTGCAAGTATGGTCATTGCAGGAATCATAAAGTTCTTCGGTGAAGTGAAATAAGGCTAGCGGGACTCCAAATCAGTGAGTGGACACTCTTTCATTAAGTTGATCTTTTTACATTATGTTGTTTTACATATCAGATTTACTTTTCTGCATTTAGGGCGTTAGCTAAGTTTACTATCAAGTTATTTTGATGAAGAATGCTTTGAGAAATGATTTAGAAAAGAGATGATTTCGAAAGTATGATTTCAGTGATTTCGGGGCATGTGGGAAAAACCCACCTCAGTATGTAACTTTACTCAGATATGGAATTGACGGATTCAGATATCGTGTGCACACGTAATTCAAGACTAGGGATGACAGATGCCCCTAGAACCTAAATTCAGAGTCTAGAGGGTTGCATAGATCCGCAACCCCGGATCTATATTGTGGCTTGGGGGACGACGATACGTAATGCCCCAAGACCACCAAATTTCAAGGAAAGGTAGTGACATGCTTTGGGAGACTGCGATACATAATGCCCTAATGCCATGGATTTGCACTCCTAGCTCTAGTTAGGCGTATGAGGGGACGGTGATATGTAATGCCCCCACGCGTCAGGTTTTTCAGAGACATATATTTTAGTGATAGTTTTCAGAGACAGATTTACAGAAAAAGATTTTCCAGAAACAGATTTTATAGAAATGAATTTTCAGAGATAAGTTTTCTAGAGACATAATTTTCGAAATGGACAAGAGTTATGGACGAATTTTTAAGAAAGCTCAGTTTTACAGAATGGATTCAGAGTTTTCCAAACTAAAAAGAGTTTTCAAAAGAATTGGATTTCTTAAAGTTATTTTCGACTTCAAAACTATAAGACTTTATTAAGCATTTTAGTTTCAAATTTAACATGTTCACTCACTTAGATCTTTCAAACGATCTAACACCCCACTCTAAGTCTCTTTGTTTTGCAGGTTTACTCAGAGGACGAGCTTGGGAGGATGGATACTATGGCAGTCACTAGGGTGTTCGGTTCACCAGGTCAAGTCAGAGTCAGAGTTTAGTTCAGTTAGAGGCAAGAAAAGTCATGTAACATACATGTTATATTATAAAGATTACATATGTAATGCATTATAGGTGGCCACTTTCATATTTGTAATGTGTAATAAAATTGAGTACTTTGTACTAAAAGTGTTATACATTTATGTTAATAAGTTGGGCAACGGCCCCATGCATGAGTTTATATATAAAATAAGATTAGCAGTTGTCAGAGAGTCAGAGGCTCATGTAGATAGGATGGCCCATTCCCTGCCAGTAACATCTTCGGATTGAGGATGTTACAAAGATGGTATCAGAGCATGGTTCTAAGAAGTCAGTGATTGCAGTTGGCAGAGTGTTGGGGTCTTGCATATGTAGTATGCCCGTGATACTAGCATGCGAGGCACTACCTCTCCAGTATCCGATCCTCGAGTACGTCCTCAAAGTTCTACAGACAGGTTAGTAAGAATTCCTGAACTATTCGAATATCTTCCTTTATGAAGTAACTATATTCTTTGAAAGCCCATCCGTAGCTACCCTAGTTCATTTTCGAAGTGTCCAATGCAAGTTATGAAGATAGATAGTAAAATTATAAGGATATTCACCCAGGAAAACAGAAAGAGAAAGACAAAACTAGAAAGAAAAAGTAAGAAATGATACATAGATGATCAAGAAAACAAAAACACTAAATTGGAGAGATACATAAATAGATGGTGAAGAGAGCATTAGAACATATAATAGTGAATGTAGCAGGCCTGAGTAAGAGTAAAAGTGCTAAATAGACCTATGTGAAGTTTCCTTCCTTTCGTAATATTCCTTTTTTTCTTTAAGAAATTCCTACAAACCAAATCAATAGCCTTTGAATACCCTGTATAGATGGAAAACCTATCGAATAGCAAAGGATAGTCAGAAGCATAAGAGAGGTAAGAAATCAAAAATTTGACATGGGAGTCTCGATAGACTAGAACCTCAAAGAGGATGAAGAGATTCTAGATTCCCAAATTCAGATTGCAAGTAAATAAGTAAAGATCGTAAACAAAAATGACTAACTGTCGTACTCTAAGAATATGATAGATAATGTTCTAATCTGCCTAGATCCTCACCTCTCAGTGATATCAGTCAAGGAAACGATCCCGACGGAGTCTATCTCATACCTACCTTACATGCGTAATAGACTCTACCAAGGCATAGTGTATCAGAATAAAGATACCGACATCCGTTAAGATACAAGATGCTCATCCCATCATTTACTAATAAAGATAACCGTAATAGAGCCCAGTACCCGTGATATTGTATCCTGAGACATAGACAACAGACCTCGATAGATGGTTTAACCAGAAAAGAACCAAGGAGATTTCTAAGGAGTCAAGATGAGCAAGTTTGCAGTACCAGTGAGAACCAATAGATCCGACCAATACCGATAAAGACATGTGTAAGTTTAAAGAAACAGACCCAAGAGATTGGAGATACTCAGGAGTTAACAAGATTATCAGCACAAACAAGTAGGAGTAATGGTATAACTGTAGCCTATAGCAAGAGCAAAGAGTAGAAGTTTGGAAAGAAGCCCAGAAGAATGAACCAGCACTAGCCTCGGTGACACAATCTAAAGCTAATAGATAGAAAATGGAAACAATTCAAAAAGATAGGGCTCATAATAAGGAAGTTCAGTCTACATAATATGAATAGATAATGTAACTTGAGGACAATAATTAAATGAAGACTTTGGGTTGATTGATAAATATAAGGGACTTTAAGACAGGAATAGCCGAAGTAGCTTCCAATGGAACGAATAGTAGATAACAGAAATGCGAATTCACAGATCTCTATGATATGTATATACCCACCCCATCACTTAGAGCTCAGTAAGGGGGTAACCAGTAAAGAATAACATTTGACAAGATAAATGAATCATGAAATGGCTAGATAACCAAATTATTAAGTTCAATGGAACATAGATAAAAAACATGAGATAGAATAGTTCTGACATGATCCAGGCAGACAACAAACCAAATGACGCATTACAAGTACCAGAAGGGCCAATTACGAGGCAGAGGACCAAAAGACTCAGAGAAGCAATGGCGGGATTAGTTCAGAGTTTTATGGCCGGCTGCAGCAAAAAAATAGAGGCGCATGTGGGCTTCGATGGAAATGGCCCAAAGCTTTCTAGGCATTTAAAGACTTAAAGACTTGATATTTGTGTAATTTCATTTTTAGGGGCATTATTGTCTTTATGCCTTTAGGGTTTCTTTTTGTAACAATATTTAAGCTTACTTTCTTCTTCATTTGAGGCAACCAACGAATTTGAAAACTCAAAAGCTTAAAGCTTTGGCTATGGCCGAATTATTGTAAGGGAGGGATTCCCCTTTTCAAGTTTGAATCGACTTATCTAAGTTTTGGCAAACTTAGTGGCGTCTCCATTGCTAGCAAAACACTACAAGGATTCATCTTAAAGGTTCTCAAGGGCAAGTTCTTTGTGGGTCTTCTTTGTGGCCTTGGAAGGGTTTTGTTTCTACAAAATCATATTCGCGGTTCTTGGGGTTCTGTCTGTTGCTTGGGTTTGCTTGGATTTCGAATCCAAGTGGGTCCTTGTCATTTGGTATCTAGAGCTCAGGGTTCCAAGGTCTGATTTTTCTATCTTTCCTTTTGTTTGATTCTGTTTTTCTCTTGTTCTTTGTTATTTTCGTTTTCAGTTCTTGTTGGATCTTGTTTCTGTTTTTTTTGTTTTGTTTTTTCTGGATCTGTTTTTGGTGTGTTTGTTCTTTGTTATTTTCGTTTCAGTCCTTGTTGGATCTTGATTCTGTTTTTTTTTTTTTGTTTATTTCTGGATCTGTTTTTGGTGTGTTCTGCATATCAGTTCATTCCAGTTGCATATCAGTTCATCTTCATCACTTTTTCCAGTTCTAGGCTTCTGTTCTGTTCTTCCTATCAGTTCGTCATAGTCATTCTGTTCTTTAGCATATGTTTAAGAAATAAGCATGTTCTTGGCGGCTGTGTGTTTTGTTTCTAAAACCCTAGTGTAGTGTGAAATCAGACCCTGAAAACTAAGTGAAGTCTGAAATCAGACCTAAAACGTAACCTTTGAAATCTGCCTCTGAAATCAGACTCTGAGTTCAGACCCTGAAACTTAACTATTGAATCAGCCTTTGAGATCAGACCCTGAAACTTAGCCTCTGAAATCAGACCCAGACCAGTAGCCTCTGAAATCAGACCCAGACCAGTAACCTCTGAAATCAGACCTAGACCAATAGCCTCTGAAATCAGACCCTTATTCGACTCTGCAATCAGACACTGACCAACAGCCTCTGAATTCAGACCATCATCAGACTCTGAAATCAGGCTTTGAAAACCAGCCTCTGAAATCAGAACCTAAATTAGCCTCTGAAATCAGAACCACATTTAGCATTTGACGTTATCAAAAAAAAAAAAAAAAGAAAAAAAAGAAAAGAAAAAGGGACTTGAGTGATAGTGATCACATTTGAATTGAGGACGAACTCAAGAGTGGTAAAAGGCAGTGATTGTGAGCACAGTATCGGGGTAAAAGCCAATAGAGTGCAAACACGAGTGGAGTGATATCATTCGAGTGTAAACACGTGAGATTGTGAGGATTTAGATATTTGCTTTACTTTCCTGTTATTTCTAATCTGTTTGTTTAGTGTTGAGATGGCAGGTCTAACTAATGATGAAAAGCTTGAGGCATTGGATAGGAAATTTACAGATATGATGGAGAATATGAATACTGCTTTGGAGAGATTGTCCAAGAGTGTAGAGAGTATTCAAACTGGTAGCGGTCCCAGAGTACCACCACCTCAGAATGTACCACCACCTCACAATGTGCCACCTCGCCGTTGTACCACCACAGTATGTACCACCAGATGAAGAGGAAGCTGAAAATGAGTTTGATGATTCTGATGGTTTTGATGATGTGGAGGAGAGATTTCAGCCTGGGCATGATAGGAGGCCTAATAGGAGTTTGATAGGAGGAATGATAGGAGGGATAGACGGTTTGATGATAGAGGTGCATTTGATGCCAGAAGAGGGGATTATGATCGGAGAGGATATGGTAGGCGAGGAGATGTAGATGGTGATCTAGGTAGCATCAAGATCAAGATACCAACTTTCCAAGGCAAGAATGATCCTGAAGCTTATTTGGAATGGGAGGAAAAGAAAATAGAATTGATTTTCAACTGTCATCACTACTCAGACGAGAAGAAGATCAGTCTGGCAGTAATTGAGTTTACCGATTATGCTATGATTTGGTGGGATCAGCTTGTCTCTACTCGGAGGAGAAACTATGAGAGGGTTCAGACATGGGCAGAACTTAGGGGTCTCATGAGAAAGAGATTTATACCCAGCCATTACTATAGGGAGTTGTATCAGAAACTACAACATCTGTATCAGGGGACCAAAAGTGTTGAGGACTATTACACAGATATGGAAGTTGCCATGATCAGGGGAAAATGTAGTTGAGGATGCAGAAGCTACTATGGCATGGTTTCTAGGGGGCTTGAATAGAGAGATTGCAAACATGGTGGAGTTGCATCATTATGTTGATTTGGAGGATATGCTTTACATGGCTATCAAGATAGAAAGGCAACTCAAGAAAAAGTCAACATCCAGATTTGGTACTCAGGCTACTTCTGCATGGAAAGGGAAATGGGTTCCGAATGAGAACCGAGATGGAGGCTTTGACAAGCCTAGAGGCGAATTCAGTGGAGGCTTTAATAAGCGTAGGGCCGAACCTAGTGCCAAGGGTAAAGAGGCTGCGGAACCGAGCAAAACTAGACCAAAACCTGAGGGTGCAGCTGCTAGAACTAAAGATGTCAAGTGTTTCAAGTGTTTGGGCATGGGACACTATGCTTCACAATGTCCCAATAGGCGTACCTTAGTGATTGATAAAAAGAGTGGAGAGGTGTACTCTACCGATAGTGAGGTTGAGGAGGAGATGCCAGAGTTGGAGGATGTAGTGACCATGAGGGAGCTGCATACCCGCTGGATAACTTATCCTTAGTTGTCAAGCGTGCTTGAGTGCACTTGTTTAGAGGATGAGAGTGTGCAGCAGAGGGAGAAACATATTCCATACTAGGTGCCGTGTGAATGGCAAGGGGTGTAGTATGATCATAGATGGGGGCAGTTGTACTAATGTTGCTAGCACACTTTGATTGAGCGATTGGGGTTGAGTTGCTTGAGACACCCGAAGCCTTACAAGTTGCAGTGGTTAAATGATTGTGGGGAGATAAGTGTGACAAAGCAGGTACTGTTGAGCTTTACCATTGGGCCATACACAAATGATGTCCTATGTGATGTGATACCGATGCATGCAGGACATATTCTTTTGGACAGGCTGTGGCAGTTTGATAAGAAGGTTATTCATGATGGGTTCAAGAACAAGTACTCTTTCCAGCATAAGGGAAAACCCATTACATTATACCCACTTACACCTGCACAAGTCCATGAAGATCAGGTTAAGTTGCAACTTGAGCGTGACAAAGAGAGAGCGAAGGGAAACACCACCTGGGTGAGACTAGTGAGAGTGGTGTATCTGGTGAGAAAAATAAGGCTAAGGCCGTGGAGTTTCCAAGGGGAGTGTGAGTGAACGTAAGGGGGAAACAAAAGAGAGAGTTAAAAAGAGTTTCTACATTGGTGAGGGTGAAGCAAGGAAAGCGTTCAAGGCTAGCAAGCTCATGTATTGTTAGTCTATAAGGAGCCTATATTTATTTTACTAACTTGACCATTTGCTTCCTGTGTCTATTTCATCTCTTTTGCAGGATTACAGTGACGTACTGACAGAGGACATACCTAGTGGTTTCCACCCATTAGAGGTATTGAACACCAGATTGACTTCATACCTGGAGCAGTCATTCCTAACAGACCGGCTTATAGGAGCAATCCCGAGGAGACAAAGGAGCTACAAAGGCAAGTACGGGAGTTGATGGACAAGGGGTATGTAAGGGAAAGCATGAGTCCTTGTGCAGTACCAGTGCTTCTAGTTCCTAAGAAAGATGGGACGTGGCGTATGTGCGTTGACTGCCGAGCTATCAACAATATTACGGTAAAGTATCGTCACCCCATTCCTAGGCTAGATGACATGTTGGATGAATTGCATGGTTCCAAAATTTTTAGTAAGATTGATTTAAAGAGTGGATACCATCAAATTCGCATGAGAGAGGGAGATGAGTGGAAAACTGCATTTAAGACTAAGTATGGCTTGTATGAATGGTTAGTTATGCCATTTGGTCTCTCAAACGCACCTAGCACATTGTGAGATTGATGAATCATGTTATGCGTGCAGTTTTAGGTAAGTTTGTGTGGTTTTTTGATGACATCTTAGTTTTAGTAAAACAGTAGATGAGCATGTAATGCATTTGGAGCATGTACTTGATGTTTTACGAAAAGAACAATTTTATGCTAACTCTGACAAATGCACATTTTGCATGGATAAAATTGTTTTTCTTGGCTTTGTTGTGAGTGCAGATGGCATCGAGGTAGTATGTGGAGAAGGTAAAGGCAATTCAGGAATGGCCTACACCAACTACAGTGACAGAAGTCCGAAGCTTTCATGGGTTAGCGAGCTTCTATAGGAGATTTGTCAAGGACTTCAGTAGCATTGCCGCGCCATTGACCGAGGTAGTAAAGAAGACAGTTGGTTTTCAATGGGGCGAGGCGCAAGAGCGAGCATTCCAGGACCTTAAAGCGAAGTTATGGAGTGCACCCATTTTAGCACTACCCAACTTCAAGAAGACATTTGAGATTGAGTGCGACGCATCAGGGTTAGGTATTGGAGCAGTTCTCATGCAAGAAAAGCGGCCAATAGCCTATTTTAGTGAGAAGCTGAATGGAGCAGCTTTGAGGTACCCCACGTATGACAAAGAGTATATGCGCTTGTGAGAGCACTTGAGACATGGCAGCACTACTTGTGGCCTAAAGAGTTCGTGATCCACCACCGACCATGAATCATTAAAACACTTGAAGGGTCAAGGTAAGCTGAATAAGCGACACGCAAAATGGATGGAATTCGTTAAGTCATTTCCATATGTTATACGCTACAAGCAAGGTAAAGAAAACATAGTGGCCGATGCATTATCTCGCAGGTATGTTTTACTTACTTTAATGCATGCACGGATGTTGGGATTTGATTTGATTAAGGAATTATATGAGTGTGATTCTGATTTTGGTGAGATTTATACTACTTGTGCAAAGTCATCTTTTGGAAAGTTTTACATTCATGACGGATTCTTATTTAAAGAGAACAGGTTGTGTGTCCTGCTTGTAGTATGCGTGAGTTGCTTGTGAAAGAAGCGCATGGGGGAGGTTTGATGGGGCATTTTGGGATTACTAAGACTTTAGCTATTTTACATGAGCACTTTTATTGGCCTAAAATGAAACGTGATGTTGAGCGAATTTGTGATAAGTGTCTAACATGTAAGCATGCTAAATCTAAATTAATGCCACATGGTTTGTATACTCCTTTGACTGTACCTAGTGAACCCTGGGTTGATATATCGATGGATTTTGTGTTAGGTTTGCCTAGGACAAAGAGGGGTAGAGATTCAATCTTTGTTGTAGTTGATAGGTTTAGTAAAATGGCTCATTTCATTGCATGTCATAAAATCGATGATGCTACAAACATTGCAGATTTATTTTTCAGAGACATAGTGCGACTCCATGGTATACCTAGGAGTATTGTATCTGATAGAGATGTTAAGTTCCTTAGCCATTTTTGGAAGGTGTTGTGGGCTAAACTAGGCACCAAACTATTGTATTCTACCACATGTCATCCACAGACTGACGGACAAACAGAGGTAGTTAATATGACTTTATCTCAATTATTGCGCACTATAGTTGGCAAGAATTTGAAGAGTTGGGAAGATTGTTTGCCATTTATTGAGTTTGCATATAATCGTAGCATTCATTCTTCTACTTCATTTTCACCTTTTGAAATTGTTTATGGTTTTCAGCCACTAACTCCATTGGATTTATTACCTTTGCCTGTTGATGAGCACGCGGGGCTAGATGGAAAAAGGAAGGCCGATTTGGTGAAGCACATACATGAGAAAGCAAGAGAGCAAATACAACGAAAGAATGAGCAATAAGCTTCTCATGCTAATAAGGAAGAAAGAAGCGTGTGGTATTTCAGCCTGGAGATTGGGTTTGGGTACACATGCGCAAGGAGAGATTTCCTGAACAACGTAAATCTAAGCTACAACGAGAGGGGATGGTCCATTTCAAGTTTTGGAACGGATTAATGACAATGCATACAAGCTGGATTTACAAGGTAAGTATAATGTGTCTGCTACATTTAATGTTTCTGACTTAACTCCTTTTGATGCAGGTACATATTCGAGGTCGAATCCTTTTCAAGAGGGAGGGGATGACATGATCCAGGTAGACAACAAACCAAATGACGCATTACAAGTACCAGAAGGGCCAATTATGAGGCAGAGGACCAAAAGACTCAGAGAAGCAATGGCGGGATTAGTTCAGATTTATGGCCGGCTGCAGCAAACAAATAGAGGCGCATGTGGGCTTCAATGGAAAGGGCCAAAAGCCATTTCACTTGGCCCAAATCAGTTTAGAATAAAGCTTTCTAGGCATTTAAAGACTTAAAGACTTGATATTTGTGTAATTTCATTTTAGGGGCATTATTGTCTTTATGCCTTTAGGGTTTCTTTTTGTAACAATATTTAAGCTTACTTTCTTCTTCATTTGAGGCAACAACGAATTTGAAAACTCAAAAGCTTAAAGCTTTGGCTATGGCCGAATTATTGTAAGGGAGGGATTCCCCTTTTCAAGTTTGAATTGACTTATCTAAGTTTTGGCAAACTTAGTGGCGTCTCCATTGCTAGCAAAAACACTACAAGGATTCATCTTAAAGGTTCTCAAGGGCAAGTTCTTGTGGGTCTTCTTTGTGGCCTTGGAAGGGTTTTGTTTCTACAAAATCATATTCGCGGTTCTTGGGGTTGTCCGTTGCTTGGGGTTTGCTTGGATTTCGAATCCAAGTGGGTTCCTTGTCAAGTTCGAAGTTACAGTGAGTCGAACCAAAACTAGAAGCCATCATTATAGTAAAAAACCCTTAAGGGAGTAAAGACTCAAAAATGTGAAGGGACTAGAGAATGAACGACTATCAGAAATATTATATATAACTTATAAAAGCGTCTCATTATTTTGAGAAAGAAAAACTAGATAGAGAGTAACACCTGAACCAAAAGGTTTAGTAGAGATGTCCTATGCAATTGAAGTTGATGGAGTTTTTAGGGAAGTAAAAACATAAGGAGATCAAGGAACTGAGAGAATAAGGGAATTTAAGTAGCGGAGTAAACTTCATAAAGAGGAATAATAAATGGTGTATAGTAGGACTTTGAGAAAGAGTTACGACTTAAGACGGATAAGCAATAGAAATTAGTAGGAAGAGGTACATAGGCAACATGATAGAATATTTAGAGAGCATGACTCGAGAGAAGGTTCACAATAAGTAGTAGTATGACCGATAGTTGGAAGAAGGATCAAGAGTGAAGTGAGTAGGAAACTCAGGTAGTATCTAACAGAAGAATATTAGTACGAGAGTCGGCGCTAGATGGGTAAACATGGGAGTTTCAAGCTTATAGATAAGTAGCAAGTACAACCACTGCATGGGTAGCTAGTAGACTACACCACTAGAAGACATCAAGACTAATCCCCACCATCTCAACCTCTCAAGAGACAACAATAGTAAAAATGGACCTCGGTATTTACCTTAAAGATATTCCCAGAAACAAATGGATATGCAGTAAAAGTAGGACCGAAACATAAAATCTTCGGATATAGTACAAGAACGGAGTAAAAAGAGAAAATGCTGCTAAGTAAAAGACTTAGAAGAAAGATAGTTTATACGAGATAATTAATAGAGAAAGTATTAGTCAAGCAATAACGGAATTTCCAAAGAGACATGTAAAAGATGATACCCTTTGAACAATGAAACAGATACACTATAAGTCGCAAATATAGAATATAGTAGAAATGAAGATAAAATACAAGTAGAATACTTGGAGATAGAACTGTCAAAGTAAGACGACAATAGAGAATATATTAAATAAATAATGATAGAGGTATACAAGCACAAATAAACTTTCCATAGTTAAGTTCAGTAGTGCTACAGAATAGCAAACTCTCAGCTTTGAAATAAGATTGAAAATTCCATCAAAGAAGAAACGAAAAGTATGTGAGTAATGACCAGAACCAAGCAGTTAGGGTTGACGTTAACATTAAAGAAGTAATATTTTGAGAGTTAGAATATCAGAAAACAATAGTATGTAGAGAGCTTGAGTATAAGTAATAAGTCCCACTGATTGGTAGAGATAAAATGACGTAGAGAACAGAGCCCATTAGTGGTTGAAAGCTAGCAGAAAGGAAATAAGACAGTTAAGTAGTTAAGTTAAGAGGATGAATGCCAAGGCAAGGTTATACGTGAAACTGAGATGTATAAGTATGATTAATTTTACTAGAAACTAGGATTGTCCTTATTCCAGAGCTATGGTAGAACTTGAAGAAACTTTACGATAGGAAGCATAATTACCTTTAATAATGAGTATGCACTAGATAATAAGGGATGGAAAAAAGAGAGATAAGAATTCAAGCTATACTTGAAGTCAGAAGAAGTAAAATATCGGTTGAAGTACCAAGTACAGTAGTGATACATTAAGAGGGATGAGTAACAGGAGCCCTAAGTGATATTTAAGAATTAGTATTATCGTAGTAAATAATATAAAGGCTAAGAAGAAATGATTCAGTTGGAACGGTCATGGATATGTCCCTATTAGCATAAACATATTAAATTCAGGTAGTACTTTACAAGTTAAGTACAGGTACTAGTTCGAAGGAAACCTAAGCCCAGATCATGAGGAATTGAGTATTTCTAATACAGCTTGCAAGACGTTATATAGTATGAAACAAGAGACAAATAAAATTCTATGAATGATACTTTTCATTAAGAATGACACCTCAGTGAGAAGTCTAGAGATATGGCACAAACCCTGAGGGTTGAGCATTCATCTACAAGAATAAAATGGATTATATCGAGGTAAGAGATTCCCAAAAGTCATAGTATCAAGTTTTGGAGCAAAATAGTTGAAAGCAAGGAAAGGCAGATAAAAGTAGCTGAGGTCAGACACCTTCAAACCGAGTTGAGCCTAAACAGTTTAGCATCAGAAGGGATTTGAGGACGAATCATATATAAGATGGGAGAATTTAGAATGACATGTAATCTCAACTACTGTTTCATTATAGGACGAATGTTATATAATATAAGTTATCTTTGGACACATATACACTCATGAAATGATTGTGGGGACAATCGGTAAATTTTTTGAGATTCCAATATGAGACGGTAAGATGTTCCACTCTAGATAACCCATGGTATTTGGGCCATAACTTTCTCATACGAACTCCAATTTTATGAATTATATATCGTTGAAAATCTACGATTGAGACCTACAACTTTCGCATTTCCACCTTTTCCAAATTCGAAATAGAAATGCATCAAAAATTGAAATTTAGTGCATTAATATAGTAAATTCGAGAAAGGCCTAGATTGGGAAATGTGGCATAATTCTAACAACTCATTTTATCCCAAAAATCAGCCATTCGCCCTATATAAAGACACTATTCACTCTATTCCTTACCCCAAAAAAATATGAAGAACAAAAGTGGAGATTTTCTCATGTTAATTTTCTTCTCTAATCATCATGTTCAAGCCATTTTAGGTCATTTCAAGCATCATTGCAAGCATGGTCATCGCAGGAACCATAAATTTCTTCAGTGAAGTGAAGTAAGGCTAGCAGGACTCCAAATCAGTGAGTGGACACTCTTTCCGTAAGTTGATCTTTTTACATTATGTTATTTTACATATCAGATTTACTTTTCTACATTTAGGCCTTAGCCAAGTTTACTCTCAAGTTATTTTGATGAAAATGCTTGAGAAATGATTTAGAAAAGAGATTATTTCGAAAGTATTATTTTAGTGATTTCGGGGCATGGGAGAAAAACCCACATCGGTATGTAAATTGACTCAGATATGGAATTGACGGATTCAGATATCGTGTGAAAACGCAGTTCAAGACTAGGGATGACAAATGCCCCTAGATCCTAGATTCAAAGTCTGGAGGGTTGCATAGATCCGCACCCCCAGCTCTAGATCATGGCTTGGGGGACGGCGATACATAACGCCCCAAGACCACCAGATTTCAGGGATAGGTAATGGCATTTTTTGGGGGACGGCGATACGTAATGCCCCAATGTCATGGATTTACACTTCTGGCTCTAATTAGGCGTGTGGGGGGACGACGATACATAACGTCCCCATGTGTCAGGTTTTTAGAGACATATATTTCAGTGATAGTTTTCAGAGACAGATTTACAGAAAAAGATTTTCAGGAAACAAATTTTTTAGAAATGAAATTTCTGCGATAAGTTTTCTAGAGACATAATTTTCGAAATGAACAAGAGTTATGGAAGAAGTTTTAAGAAAGCTCAATTTTATAGAAAAGATTCAGAGTTTTCCAAACTAAAAAGAGTTTTCAAAAGAATCAGTTTTCTTAAAGTGATTTTCGACTTCAAGACTATGAGACTTTAATTAAGCATTTCAGTTTCAAATTTAACCTGTTCATTCACTTAGATTGTTCAAACGATCTAACCCCCTCACTCTTAGTTTCTTTATTTTGCAGGTTTACCCGGAGGATGAGCTCGGGATGATGGATACTAATGACAATCACTAGTGTTTGGTCCACCAGGTCAAGTCTGAGTTTAGTTCAGTCAGAGGCAAGAAAAGTCATGTAAGATACATGTTATATAGTAAAGATTACATATGTAATGCATTATATGTGGCCACTGTCAGAGTTGCAATGTGTAATAAAATTGAGTACTTAGCACTAAAAGTGTTATGTATTTATTTTGATGAGTTGTGCAATGGTCTCATGCATGGGTTTATATATAAAATAAGATTAGCAGTTGTCAGAGAGTCAGAGGCTCCAGGAGATAGGACGACCTATTCCTTGCCTGTAACATCTCCGGATTAAGGATGCTACAGATTTCTCCTTTCTTCAACACTATTATGTGTGGTGTTCCAAGTGTTATGAGTTGGGATATTATCCTATGCTCAACTAAGAACTCCTCGAATTCATGGTTGAGGTATTCTCCTCCAGGATCTGATCGTAAAATTTTGATGTATTTTTCTAATCGATTCTCAACCGCGAAATATCATAATCATGTTAGGATAATATCCCAACTCATAACACTTGAATATTCGTAAAATTTTGAGCAACTCATATCATCATACTCTTTGAACTTTTCAAAGGTACCTAATTTATACTGCATTAGGCAAACATGCAAATATCTAGAATAATCATCCTCAAATGTGACGAAATATTCATAATCATGTTAGGGATATGCCCTATACCCAACTTGTGGATGGGCTATATGTACATGTATTTATAGTATTTTCATTAATTAATAAAATGACAATCTTTATTATACGTGTCTTACATAACTTATATGAATCATCAACACTGTAATAAAGCCCTTGGAGTAATAAGACGATAGCTTCCACACCTTATGAGAATCATTACTCTTAAATGTTCCTAGTCATAGTTTTGTGAATAATCTGGGCGTTCACAAAGCGGAAAGACTAGCATGATGATATGATCTGCCCTTAAGTGGGGTAGCCGATCTCATAGGCTACTAGCGGAAATCCATCCACTTTGTGTTTCACATGGATGCATGAGTTGCTCGTGTCCATCGAACGGACCGCCGAAAGTTTTCATATAGAGTGTTTATCTCATGTGTCTGTGAGAACTTTCATGTATCGATTATATGACTAGTCCTTAGACTTGAGGTCTTTACAATCTTATGTATGGATCAAATAACTTTGACATTCTCCTTCCCCGGTTCAAAAGATATGGTCATAGGGGTATGATTGGGTCATTTGTTGAAACACATGAAGTTTGGAAAGATACAATAGAGAATCGCCACTCTCTCAGATAATATTTTCTTATAAGAGCAGTATTCCAGTTCGTGGGTTGATATGTGTGATCAGTGCTTGAGACTGTGGCCACAACGGAAGAATCATGTGAGATTTTTGGGTTAGCACGATTCATGACACTATCAACATTATACCTTTGACCATATGGGTAGACACTTTCCATATCCTAGGTCAATAGGTGGGGATACAGTGAGGCGAGGTACCGTATCATATGTGAATCGCATACAAAATAGGTATATATATCTTTGCTTCTCATTTTGGGGCCTTGGCATGTTGCTAGATGTCAACCTTGGTCATTGAAATCGAACGACCATCTGATTGGAGGATAATTTATGTTCGATTAAATTATCACGATTCATTTCATGTCCAACTTAAGGGGAACCCAAAAGGTCACACACAACAAAGTCGAAATCAATGGTTAATAGTGCACAGTACAAATATAACAACATATATGATTGCCGTAGGAATTGTTCATAAATGGTTCAATATGTTTAATTATTGAACATATCATTTATGAGATTCCATAGTGGCTTAGGGATTGGTGAATGACGATAGGGGCACTTTGGGAATTGGAATTAAAAAAAATTAAAAAATTACTATTCACGTGAATAGTACATGAATAGTAAATTTTTTGTTTTTGTTATTTGTTTTGAATTCCAATTCGGCCCAAACTCTTATTAGGATTTTATAATCTCATTAAACCATTAAATTAAGATCCAATGGCTAAGATTAAATTAGCTTTTATCCCACATCGGATTCTTAATTAATTTTGTTGTCTTTGGAGCACTATATAAACCTAAAGAATTCTTCACAAATTTTTTACACCAAACCTTTCATATATTGGGTTTATATAAGTGAGCAACTCTAAAGTTAAGAGTAAGCCACTGATTTTGAGGATCCTTAAGTCTAATTGACTAGAGGAACCTCGAGTTAAAAGTTTTGAGGTATTTTGCCAAGGGCAAAATACCCGTGCACTCTAGGCGTAGTCTTGCCGTTGAGTTTTGGCTTTGGTGTGTGCATCTTTAGAGGCCACACACTTGGGTGGCTCTTTGGAACGTGGAAGAGCTTGCTGAGTTCGAGAAAAGCTTGTAGATTGGAGGGAGGACTTGAGGAGTCTACGGTTCAAGTAAGTCTTTTTTCTTTCTTTATTTTATTTAGAGTTATTATGATAGTTAGCATGTTTAGGTTTATGTTCTTTGCATGTTTTATGAGTTTTATGCTTAGAATATATAGTAACATGCCTAGGCTTGTAGAATAATCAAGACAAATGTGACAAGAAACCCACTTGGATTCGAAGACAGAACCCCAAGAACCACGAATTTGATTTTGTAGGAACAAAACCCTTCCAATGCCACAAAGAAGACCCACAAAGAACTTACCCTTGAGAACCTTTAAGATGAATCCTTGTAGTGTTTTGCTAGCAATGGAGACGCCACTAAGTTTGCCAAACTTAGATAAGTCGATTCAAACTTGAAAAGGGGAATCCCTCCCTTACAAGAATTCGGCCATTGCCAAAGCTTTAAGCTTTTGAGTTTTACAAATTTCGTTCATTCCTCAAAATGAAAAAGAAAGAAAGCTTAAATAGTGTTACAAAGAGAAACCCTAAAGGCATAAAGCCTAAATTACAAAAATACCAAAGTCTTCAAGTCTTTAAAGGTCTTTGAAGCTGATTTGGGCCAAGTGAAGTGGCTTTGGGCCCTCTCTATTGAAGCCCACATGCGTCTCTATTTGTTTGTTGCAATCGGCCATAAAACTCTGAATTAATCCCGCCATTGCTTCTCTGAGTCTTTTGGTTCTCTGCCTCGTAATTGGCCCTTCTGGTACTTGTAATAGGTCTTTTGCTTTGTTGTCGGCCTGGATCATGTCATCCTCTCCCTCTTGAAAAGGATTCGACCTCGAATCTGTACCTGCATCAAAAGGAGTTAAGTCAGAAACGTTAAATGTAGCAGACACATTATACTTACCTTGTAAATC
This sequence comes from Zanthoxylum bungeanum, assembly GCA_019454045.1. Lineage (NCBI taxonomy): Eukaryota > Viridiplantae > Streptophyta > Magnoliopsida > Sapindales > Rutaceae > Zanthoxylum > Zanthoxylum bungeanum. The sequence goes on along the minus strand of SKCR01014304.1, from coordinate 104,790 downwards.
CAGCTTGTATGCATTGTCATTAATTTGTTCCAAGACTTGAAATGGACCATCCCCTCTCGGTTGTAGCTTAGATTTACGTTGTTCAGGAAATCTCTCCTTGCACATGTGTACCCAAACCCAATCTCCAGGCTGAAATACCACACGTTTTCTTCCCTTATATGAGAAGCATATTGCTCATTCTTTCGCTGTATTTGCTCTCTTGCTTTCTCATGTATATGCTTCACCAAATCGGGTTTCCTCTTTCCTTCTAGCCCCACATGTTCATCAACAGGCAAAGGTAACAAATCTAATGGAGTTAGTGGCTGAAAACCATAAACAATTTCAAATGGTGCGTAATATGTAGAGGAATGAATACTACAATTATATGCAAATTCAACAAAAGGCAAACAATCCTCCCAAGTTTTTAAGTTCTTATTAATAATAGTACGCAATAACTGAGTCAAAGTCCTATTAACAACCTCGGTCTGGCCATCGGTTTGGGGGTGGCAAGTAGTAGAATACAAAAGTTTAGTTCCCAACTTACCCCATAAAACTTTCCAAAAGTGACTAAGGAATTTGACATCACGATCTGAAACTATACTCCGTGGAATCCCATGGAGTCGTACTACTTCTCTAAAGAACAAGTCAGCAATGTTAGTGGCATCATCAGTTTTATGACATGCTATAAAGTGTGCCATCTTACTGAACATATCAACCACTACAAAGATGGAATCTCTACCTTTCTTAGTCCTTGGTAAACCCAAGATAAAGTCCATCGATACATCTACCCATGGCTCACTAGGTATAGGCCATGATGTATACAACCCGTGAGGCATAACCTTGGATTTAGCATGTTTACAAGTTAAGCATTTATCATACAAACGCTCAATATCTCTCCACATTTTAGGCCAATAAAAATGTTCACTCAATACTCCTAAGGTTTTGGCAATGCCAAAGTGTCCCATTAAACCTCCCCCATGTGCTTCCCTCACTAACAACTCACGCATACTACAAACAGGAATGCATAATCTATTCTCCTTAAACAGAAACCCATCATGTTGATAGAATTTACTAAAGGCAGACTTTTCACATGCAGCATAGATAGTACTAAAGTCAATATCACTAGCATAAAGTTCTTTAATAAATTCAAACCCAAGCATTCTTGCTCTCAATGAAGTAAGTAAAGCACATTCGCGATAGTGCATCGGCGACAATGTTTTCCTTACCTTGTTTGTAGCGGATTACATATGGAAATGTCTAAACAAATTCTAACCATTTTGCGTGTCGTTTGTTCAGCTTACCTTGGCCTTTCAGATGCTTCAATGATTCATGATCTGTATAGATCACAAACTATCGAGGCCACAAATAATGCTGCCAAGTCTCAAGGGCGAAAATAACCCTAGGGCAATTGAAAACCCTAAAATGCTCTCAACTTTCCCTTCCCTCTCGGCGATTCCCGTCTTTGATCGCCGTGATTTTTAAAAAACCCGTTGTTTTTACAGATCGGTTCTGGTCATCTACTAAACCAATTAACCCTTTACTTTTACAGATCATCTTGTACCCTGATTTTTTAAAAAACCCGTTGTTTTTACAGATCGGTTCTGGTCATCTACTAAACCGATTAACCCTTTGCTTTTACAGATCGTTTTCTCCTTTCCCTTATTTGCTTTTGCCCTTACTGCTCTCTTTCTTCCTCTTCTTCCCGTATTTCCCTATGCCTCTGTCTGGTTTTCCTGTCGTGGGGCCGCGCCTCCCTGGTGCTGGCCGCAAGGCTATTAGGGTTGTCTCTTTGGCCACTAACGCCTCGCCTCCTGTGGATCTTGGCATTGGTTGTTTGAAGCCTTCGACGGGTCTTGCGAGCTCACCTTCGGTCTTCTCTTCGGTGCCGGCGTCAGTGACCAATATTAAGCCTTCTGTTTCTGAAGGTGGTCCTGTTGGCCATTCAGGTTCTAGTCGGTCTGGACATGGCGTTCCTTCTGAGTCAGTCAGCGTTGCTTGTGTTTCTGGACATGGCGTTGTTGGTAGTTCTATTGACTGGTTGGTCGATGGTGATGTGGTTTTGTTGAATGATGTGCGTTTGGGTTCTGGTCCTGGTGTTGATTGTGTCGTTGTTTGTGATCCGGGACATGGAGTTGTAGGTGGTCCTGCTGGCCGTTTGGGTTCTATTCAGTCTGGACATGGCGTACAATCTGAGTTAGTCAGCGTTGCTTGTGTTTCTGGACATGGCATTGTAGGTAGTTCAGTTGGCAGTTTGGTCGCTGGTGATGTGGGTTTGTTGGATGATGTTTGTTTGGGTTCTGGCCCTGGCGTTGATAGGGGTTCTGTTAGTTGTGTTTCTGGACCTGGTGTTGATGGGGGTTCGGTTGGCTATGGTGCTACGGTTGGCTGTGGTTCTGGACTTAGTATTGGTGGGAAACCGGTTGGGGATGTTGGGATACTTGTTGGTGAGGAGTCGAAGTCCTCGGCTGTGGCAGTTTTGATGGATACTTGGACTGTTAATGGTGTTGTTTTGGGGCAGAATGCTGCCCAGTTGACATGAGTAAGTGTGATTGGTGATGCTTTGGGTGTGAGTCAGGTTGACGGGTCTGTTGCTTCTGAGGCTCCTGCAGTAGCAGAGGGGGGTAATTCTGGTTGTCCTAAGAGTTATGCTATTGCGTTGAATGGACCTAAAGGAGTTGATCCTTTTGATTCGTCAAGTTCTTCAACCGCTCTACATTATGTCCAACCAAATGTTATTGATGGTAAGGTTATTGTGTGCCCCCTGCTGAAGTTATTGAAGAAGGTAGTGTGTATTGGCGGAGTACATTAGTTGGTTACTTTGTGGGTAAAAGACTCCATTTTCAAACTGTCAACTCTATTGCACACAAGTTATGGGGGAGGCTAGGTTTGCTAGAGGTTCTAACCTCCGATAATGGTTTCTTTTTGTTTAGATTTAATAGCCTTCAAGAGGCTAGTGTGGTGTTGGACGGAGCCCCTTGGCATATGGCTAATAGACCGTTGGTTCTCAAACTTTGGCATCCTGAATTATCTTTGACTAAGGAGGACCTGTTCAAGGTTCTGGTCTGGATCAGACTCTTTGATCTGCCTTTTACTTTATGGATGGCGAAAGGGATTAGTTGTGTGGCTAGTGCAGTTGGGAGACCTCTCAATGCTGACCATATTACCCTTTCCAGGAAACGGCTCAGTTTCGCTCGTGTTTGTGTTGAGATTGATGCTCAGAACCCCTTGTCGAGGAGATTGTTTTCAAAAATCCTAATGGTACTAGGGTACCTATTAGGGTCCATTAGGGTTGAGTTTGAATGGGTTCCTGTGAAATGTTCCACTTGTGAAGTTTTTGGCCATTTGGTGAATTCTTGCTCTAAAAAGGCTCCTAGTAAGGAGGTTAGTAAACCTTCTCAGTCCTGGATTCCCAAGCCATCTATTCCGTCTATGGATAAAGTTGTTATGGTTGACACTACTAAGGATCATGAGGGTGTCTGGATCCCGGTCACTAAGAAGAAGGAAGGCAAGGGAGCATATGTGACCACTCCTGTTAGCTCGAGCGGTGATGTGACTCAGGATGTTTCCACTGACAGGACTCTTGTTTTGGGTGAGTGCTCTTCTAATGGGTTGGAATCGGCTCTAGTTACTCCTTTGCCCGTGGTTTCTTCTGAGACAGTTTCTGTGGAGGCAGATGGAAATATGGAAGGTGTGTGTTCCCTTGCTTCTTCACATCTTGTTGAGAATCTTCCTAAGTCTGATTTAGCTGAGTGCTCGCCTTCTGTAGCTTTTGATTCGCCTACTCCCATGGTTAACAATTTGGCTAATAAGGCCATTGACTCTCTGGATTTCAATAAATTGGCTTATGGTAACAAATCTAGAAAGGGTTTGGTGGTGGTAAGAGAGTCAGAAACGGCAGTCCCCTAGGGGGGTCGTCGGCACTGATTTGTTTGGTTTGGCTCTATTCTTCTTTGTTTTAATGATTTTTGGTTGTTGGAACATTCGGGGTCTCAATGACCCATTAAAACATGCTGAAGTTGGGAGGTTTCTTTGTGATGAGAAGCTCTTGTTGTGTGGTTTAGTTGAAACCAAGGTTAAGGAGGTTAATTTTGCGAATGTCTCTCGTGCGATTAATCCTTCATGGAAGTTTTTTTGCCACTCTGATGTTAGCCCGTTTGGTCGTATCTGGGTTTGTTGGAACCCTAGTGACATTGATGTTAGCATTATTCACTCTTCAGCTCAAGTTATTCATTGTAGTGTGTCTCATATTTCTGGGATGTGGAATTGTGTAGTTTCTGTGGTTTATGGTGAGTGTGACTACGAGAAGCGTCGGGAACTTTAGGCTGACCTGATTTCTAGTGGTAGTGTTTTTGATGATTCTCTGTGGCTTGTTTTGGGAGACTTCAATGCCATCCGCTCTCCGATTGAGCATTGTGGTGGGTCTGTGGCTTGGCCGACTTGGAAAGACGATTTGGGCTGCTGTTTGGGTCAGGCTGGGTTGGATGATCTTCAGTTCTCTGGTTGTCAGTTTACTTGGTTTAATAAGCAGATTCAGTCTCCTATTTGGCGTAAGTTGGACCGTGTTCTTGTTAATTCTTCTTGGGAGTGTCTCTTCCCAGGTTCTTCTGCCCGCTTTCTTCCCCCCCGGATTTCTGATCATTCTCCTATGGTAGTTAAGCTTGCAGAGCTCCCTAAGAGGAAAATCCCCTTTAAATTCTTTGATTTTTGGGTTGATCATCCTGATTTTCTCTCTGTTGTGGCTAAGGCATGGGATATTGATGTTCATGGTACTCCGATGTTCCGTTTATGTTGTAAGCTGAAGAGTGTTAAGTTGGCTTTGAAGAAGTTTAATGTTTAGCATTTCTCTAAGATTCCGTGTCGAGTTTTGGAGATTAGGAAGGAGTTGGATAGAGTGCAGTGTGCTTTACAGGACTACCCTAGTGACCCTGCTCTGCTAGTTGAAGAAGCTAGCCTTTCGTTACGGTATGGAGACATGAGTCGGGCTGAGGAAGGCTTCAATAGACAGAAATCTCGTGTTCAGTGGCTTAACCTTGGGGATCAGAATACTAAATTCTTCTTTACTGCTATGAAGAGTTTTCACGGTCGTAGCAAGATTACTTCTATCACTAAGAGGATGGGACCTGTGTGGAGGAAGATGTTTTGGTTAGAGATGAGATTATTCTTTTTTTGAGACCCTTTTAGGTCCCCAACAAGGTCAGCAGGAATTTGATAGGGTGGCCCTTCATTCTGCCATTACTAGACATGTGACTGTTGAGCAGAGTGAGACTCTTTCCGGGAGGTTTCGGATGAGGAGATTAAGGTTGTCCTTTCACGTTGAAGGACAATAAAGCTCCAGGCCAGATGGGTTTAATTCGGGTTTCTTTAAGAAGTCTTGGAATATTGTTGGGAATGATGTTCTTTGTGCTATTCACTCTTTCTTTTCTCTGGGCGTCTCTTGAGGCAGGTTAATGCTACTTCTATTGCTCTGATTCCTAAGATTCCTAACCTTCCCATGTTAAGGATATATGCCTATTTCTTGTTACAATAATATTTACAAGTGTATTGCTAAGCTTATTGCGAATAGGATCAAGGTTATCCTTCCATCTGTGATCAGTCATAATCAATCTGCTTTTGTTGCGGGAAGGCGTATCAGCGACAATATTCTTTTATATCAGGAATTGGTTCGGAATTATCACCGGACTGGCAGTTCCCCGAGATGTGCTTTTAAGATTGATTGGATGAAAGCTTATGACTCTGTTCGTTGGGATTTCTTGGTTGAGGTTTTGCGGACTGTTGGTATTCCAGAGAGGATGGTGGGTTGGATTCAGGAGTGTATGACTTCTACTAGGTTTTCTTTGTCTATTAATGGAGAGTTGCATAGTTTTTTCTCTGGGGGTCGTGGGTTGCGACAAGGTGATCCTATGTCTCCTTATCTCTTTGTTTTGGCTATGGAAGTTCTGTCAGGTATTCTTCGTAATATGGCTCTTAATCCGGGTTTCAAGTTCCACTGGCGATGTTCTAAGGATCGTCTTACTCATCTCTGCTTTGCGGATGACCTTATGATTTTTTGTAAAGCAGATGCATCCTCGGTTTTCTTGATCAATGATTGTCTCGGGCAGTTCAGTGGTTTATCAGATTTAATCCCGAATCCAGCTAAAAGTCATTTCTTCTATTCTGGTATCTCTTCTACCCTTCGGGGCCAACTGCGTCATGTTTTGGGGTTCCAAGTAGGGATTCTTCCAGTGCGGTATTTATGAGTCCCTTTGATCTCTACTAAACTCCGGGCCTCAGATTGTGCTTCTCTTGTGGATCGTATTGTTATGCGTGCTAAGAGTTGGAGTAGTAAGTTTCTCTCTTATGCGGGTCGGCTTCAGCTTATTAAGTCTGTTTTGTTCTCCATTCAAGTTTATTGGTCTTTCTTATTTATTCTTCCTAAGTCTGTTATTAGGAAGGTGGAGACGATTCTGCGTTCTTTCATTTGGAAGGGTAGTGCGCTCACCTCTTCTGGGGCGAGAGTGGCTTGGAGTATAGTTTGTTTACCTCTAAAGGAGGGGGGCTGGGGATTAAGAGTTTGGATACTTGGAATAGAGCGGCTATTGTTAAGCACATTTGGTCTCTTTGTTCTGGCCAGGTTTCATCTTGGTCGAATTGGGTTCACTCTTATTTGTTGAGGGGGAGAAGTTTTTGGGAGGTCCCTTGTCATACAGATTGCTCTTGGAGTTGGTGTAAGATCTTGGAGCTTCGTTCTTGGTCCCGGCGGCGGATGAGAGTTAGGATTGGGAATAGTGAGAAGACTTTATTGTGGTTTGATTATTGGCATCCTCTGGGCCTGATTGTGGACACGTTGGGTGAGAGAGTGATTTATGAATCTGGCTTGGATAGGATGGCCACAGTTGCTTCCATTATCTCTGATTCTGCTTGGCGTTGGCCCCCTTCTAGGTCTGCTGCCCTTGTTGATTTGGCCCAGTCCCATCTTCCGTCTCCTTCTAGTTTGAGGAGAATGTGCTGGTTTGGGAGGATGATATGAGGGGAGATTTTCTGTGGATAGTGCCTGGAATGCCATGCAGATTAGGGGAACCTTGCTGCATTGGTCTCGAGTTGTTTGATTCCGGAAGGCTATTCCCCGCCATTCCTTTTTACTTTGGATGTCTATTCAGGGAGGCCTTTGTACCTAGGATAGTTTGATGAGGTTTGGTATCTCTTCCTGCTCGCGTTGTATTCTCTGTGGTTGTTCAAGTGAGGACATTGATCATCTTTTCTTCCAATGCCTCTTATCTTCGAGGGTCTGGTCGTCTGTGCTGGCTATGTGTGGGTTAGATTGGAGACGCCGGGATTGGCGTCAGACTGTTGAGTGGTTATGCCAGTTCATCGATGCCTCTTTACGTCACCTTTTGGTTTGTCTGTCTTTTGCAGCGTCAGTCTACCATATTTGGAGGGAGAGGAATGCTCGCACTCATGATATGCCTTTTCGGCCTGTTTCTACTCTTCTTTATGATATTGTTTTTGATGTTCGGAATTCGTGCTAGCTTTTTATGTAAGGTGAAACCATCTTATGACAATAAATGGCTTCACCTTTCCTGGCACTTGCTCGTTGACATCTTCTGTTGATCTTTTGCTTGTAGCCTTTCGGCTTTTCTTCTACTCTCTAGTTGCCTGGGGTATGCCCTTTTGCTCTTTGTATAGTTTTCTTTTGGTTATAATACTTACTTACTTTATCTAAAAAAAAAAAAAGTCTCAAGGGCTCTCACTGGCGCATACAACTCCTTGTCATATGTGGGGTACCTCAAAACTGCTCCATTCAGCTTCTCACTAAAGTAAGCTATTGGTCGCTTTTCTTGCATAAGAACCGCTCCAATGCCTATCCCGGATGCGTCACACTCGTCTCAAATGTCTTCTCAAAGTTGGGTAGTGCCAAGACTGGTGCACTGCACAACTTCATTTTCAAATCCTGGAATGCACGCTCTTGCTCTTCACCCCATTTGAAGCCAACAGTCTTCTTCACTACTTCAGTCAGTGGTGCTGCAATACTACTGAAGTCTTTAACAAATCTACGGTAGAAGCTTGCTAATCCATGGAAGCTTCTGACTTCTGTCACTGTTATTGGTGTTGGCCAATCCTGAATTGCCTTCACCTTTTCTAAATCTACCTCGATGCCATCTGCACTCACAACAAAGCCAAGGAAAACAATTATATCCATACAAAAAGTGCACTTATCAAAGTTAGCATACAATTTTTCTTGCCTTAACACATCAAGAACATGCTTCAAATGCATAACATGCTCATATACTATTTTACTGTAAACTAAGATGTCATCAAAATAAACCACAACAAACTTACCTAAAAATGCACGCATAACATGATTCATCAATCTCATAAATGTGCTAGGTGCGTTTGAAAGACCAAATGGCATAACTAACCATTCATACAAGCCATACTTAGTCTTAAATGCAGTTTTCCATTCATCTCCCTCTCTCATGCGAATTTGATGGTATCCACTCTTTAAATCAATCTTACTAAAATTTTTGGAACCATGCAATTCATCCAACATGTCATCTAGTCTAGGAATGGGGTGACGATACTTTACCGTAATATTGTTGATAGCTCGACAATCAACGCACATACGCCACGTCCCATCTTTCTTAGGAACTAGAAGTACTAGTACTGTAGGACTCATGCTTTCCCTTACATACCCCTTGTCCATCAACTCCCGTACTTGCCTTTGTAGCTTCTTTGTCTCATCGGGATTGCTCCTATAAGCCGGTCTGTTAGGAATGACTGCTCCAAGTATGAAGTCTATCTGGTGCTCAATACCTCTAATGGGTGGAAGCCCACTAGGTATGTCCTCTGTTAGTACGTCACTGTAATCCTGCAAAACAGATGAAATAGACACAGGAAGCAAAGGGTCAGTGTTAGTAAAATAAATGTGAGGCTCCTTATAGACTAACAATAGCATGAGCTTGCTAGCCTTGAACGCTTTCCTCGCTTCATCTTCACCCATGTAGAAACTCTTTTTAACTCTCCTTTTGTTTCCCCCTCACGTTCACTCACACTCCCCTTGGGAACTCCCACGGCCTTGGCCTTATTTTTTCCACCATATACATCATTCTCACTAGTCTCACCCAAGGTGGTGTTTCCCTTCGCTCTCTCTTTGTCACGCTCAAGTTGCAACTTAACCTGATCTCCATGGACTTGTGCAGGTGTAAGTGGGTATAATGTAATGGGTTTTCCCTTATGCTGAAAAGAGTATTTGTTCTTGAACCCATCATGAATAACCTTCTTATCAAACTGCCACGGCCTGCCCAAAAGAATATGCCCAACATGCATCGGTATCACATCACATAGGACATCATCTGTGTATGGCCCAATTGTAAAGCTCAACAATACCTGCTTTGTCACACTTATTTCCCCACAATCATTTAACCACTGCAACTTATAAGGCTTCGGGTGTCTCAAGCAACTCAACCCCAATCGCTCAATCAAAGTTGTGCTAGAAACATTAGTACAATTGCCCCCATCTATAATCATACTACACCCCTTGCCATTCACACAGCACCTAGTATGGAATATGTTCTCCCTCTACTGCACACTCTCATCCTCTACAACATGTGCACTCAAATCACACTTGACAACTAAGGATAAGTTATTCAACGGGTATGCAGCTCCCTCATGTGACAAGAAACTCACTTGGGTTTGAAACCAAGCAACCCCTAAGCATTTTTCTCAAAACCCCAAGAACTTTGAATACTGATTTTGTAGGAACAAAACCCAACCAAGATCAGCCCCTAACCACCATGAAACTCACGTCCATGATAACCGCAAGCATGAAATCAGATTGTATTTTGCTAGCAATGGAGATGCCACTAAGTTACCAAGCTTAGATAAGTCAATTTGAACTTGAAAAGGGGAATCCCTCCCTCAACAAGGGTTCGTCCATAGCCATGGAAAGCTCAAGCTTTTCTCTCTTTCAAAATGTTGTATATTACGTTGGTTGTCTCCAAAATACAAAGAAGAGTCATATAATAAGGGTTACAAGAGAGTAAAAAGACTAAAATGACCCTAGAGCTAAAATTACCAAAAGCCCTAAGTCAAGCACCTCAACCACGACCATTAAGGTCCTTTTGCACCTAAATAAACTTAAAACAAAGATTAGAAGCTAATCTCACTTGAGCTAATTGAGGTGCTTACATGCTATAGTAAATTGACGTGCTTCCGGCTAAGTACAGATCTAAGCATAATTAAGCCTAATGGCATAGTCAAACATGCTAATTACATCATAAATAAAGTCAAAATGTCGAGCAAAAATGACAAAAATGCCCCATTTGGCCGAATTCAACATAGTCCCAAAATGGGTGAAATCGGGTCAAAAGGGTGCTGGTGCTGAAGCTGCTCTGCTATGCTTCAGTCTGAGCTGATCTGGGTCAAATGAAATAGCTTGGGGACCTCTCTAGTTATGCTCATATGTGTCTCTGGTGTGCACTTTACTTGGTTACTACAACTGGTCACATAGCTCTGAGCTAGTCCCGCAAAGGCCTCTCTGATCTTCTTTGCTCTTTGGCGTGTGATTGGACCTGTTGGCAACTGCATGGGTTCCTCCAAGTTGTGAGCTACATCCTGTAATGTCTCTGGTGTTGTTGGACTCATGTCATTCCCTCCTTGTTGAAAAGAATTCGACCTCGAATCTGAACCTGCATCAAAATGAGTTAAGTCAAAAACATTAAAAATAGCAGATACGTTGTACTTACCTTGCAAATCCAGCTTATATGCATTGTCGTTAATCTGTTCCAAGATTTGAAATAGATCATCCCCTCTTGGTTGTAACTTGGATCTTCGTTATGCTTGTATCTTTTCCTCTTGCATATAAAGCCACACCCGATTACCAGGGTCAAACAGAATGCGTTGGAAACCTCTTATTCTCACCAACTCTGCCTTTCCCTTATCATTCATACTCCTAAGCTTAATAACAATCAAAGATAATAAATCCATAGGAGTTTAAGAATTAGAATCATAATCAATCTCATAAGGCAAGTAAAAACTAGAACGATGAATGCATATATTATATGCAAACTCTGGCCCCCGCTATTGCTTCTGTGATATTCTTAGCTCTTTGGCGTGTGATTGGGCCTGTTGGCAATTGCAAAGGCTCTAATTTTCCTTGGGTGACTACATTCATGTCAAATGTTGTCCCTTGGATCATGTCATCATGGTCACTAGCATCCTCCAACTCTGGCATCTCCTCCTCAACCTCATTATCGGTAGAGTACACCTCTCCACTCTTTTTATCAATCACCAAGGTACGCCTATTGGGACATTGTGAAGCATAGTGTCCCATGCCTAAACATTTGAAACACTTTACATCCTTAGTTCTAGTAGCTGCACCCTCAGGTATTGGTCTAGCTTTGCTCGGTTCTGCAGCATCTTTACCTTTGGCACTAGGTTCGGCCTTAGGCTTATTAAAGCCTCCACTGAACTCGCCTCTAGGCTTGTCAAAGCCTCCATCTAGCTTCTCATTCGGAACCCATTTCCCTTTCCATGCAGAAGTAGCGTGAGTACCAAATCTGGATGTTGACTTTTTCTTGAGTTGCCTTTCTACCTTGATAGCCATGTGAAGCATATCCTCCAAATCAACATAATGATGCAACTCCACCATATTTGCAATCTCTCTATTCAAGCCCCTAGAAACCGTGCCATAGTAGCTTCTGCATCCTCAACTACATTTGCCCTTATCATGGCAACTTCCATCTCGATGTAATAGTCTTCAACACTCTTGGTCCCCTGATACACATATTGTAGTTTCTGATACAATTCCCTATAATAATGGCTGGGTATAAATCTCTTTCTCATGAGACCTCTAAGTTCTGCCCATGTCTGAACCGGTCTCTCATAATTTCTCCTCCGAGTAGAGACAAGCTGATCCCACCAAATCATAGCATAATCGGTAAACTCAATTGCTGCCAGATTGATCTTTTTCTCATCTGAGTAGTGATGACAGTTGAAAATCAATTCTATTTTCTTTTCTCATTCTAAATAAGCTTCAGGATCATTCTTGCCGTGGAATGTTGGTATCTTGATCTTGATACTGCCTAGATCACCATCTACATCTCCCCGTCTACCATATCCCCTCCTATCATAATCCCCTCTTCTGGCATCAAATGCACCTCTATCATCAAACCATATATCCCTCCTCTCATTCCTCCTATCAAACCTCCTATTAGGCCTCCTATCATGCCCAGGCTGAAATCTCTCCTCCACATCATCAAGACCATCAGAATCATCAAACTCATTTTCAGCTTCTTCTTCATCTGGTGGTACATACTGTGGTGGTACACGTCGAGGTGGCACATATGAGGTGGTGGTACATTCTGAGGTGGTGGTATATGCTGGGGTGGTGGTGCTCTGGGACCGCTACCAGTTTGAATACTCTCTACACTCTTGGATAATCTATCCAAAGCAGTATTCATGTTCTCCATCATATCTGTAAATTTCCTATCCAAAGCTTCAAGCTTTTCATCAGTGGTTAGACCTGTCATCTCAACACTAAACAAACAGATTAGAAATAACAAGAAAGGAAAGCAAATATGTAAATCCTCACAATCTCACGTGTTTACACTCGAATGATATCACTCCACTCATGTTTGCACTCTATTGGCTTTTACCCGATATTATGCTCACAATCACTGCCTTTTACCACTCTTGAGTTCTTCCTCAATTCAAATGTGAATCACACTCAATCCAAGAATACAAAACCAAGTGTAGTCCTCAAGCTAGCATGAAACACAACAGACCCAATAATATATATAGGGCAGGCGAAAACAAAATGCGAATAGGAATAGCAATGACGAAGACTCAATCAATCAATCAATCAAAAAAAAAATCAATCAATCAATAACAACCCCAATGGGTTGCCTCAGTGGTAAAGGCTTTGGGTTTGAGTGGTTTGCTCCCTCTCAGGTTCAAGGTTCGAATCCCACTAGATGCATTTCCTTGGGGCCATGCCCCCTAGTGTGAAAAGTCAGCGACTTACCATGATCTGTGTTGGGAAACTTCTGAGGGCACGAGGCACAAGTCCCGGGGATTAGTCGAGGTGCGTGTAAGCTGGCCCGGACACCCCCGTTATCCAAAAAAAAGACTCAATCAATAATACTTAAGCTAGAGTAATTAGAATAAAGAAGTAAACATTAGCACAATGGAAAAAAAATAAGCATGCAAATTCACGGTCGTATGTAATTTCGGGAGAAAATTTGGCACCTCTATAGAAATTTTGATGGAATACCCTTCACAGACACCCAAATGATAATATGGAACAAACTAAATTCAACCAAAAATTTTCACTTTTTTACTCCTTTTTTTTTTTGCTCAAGTGATCACTATCACTCAAGTCCTTTTTTTTTTTTGGATAACTTCAGAAGCTGTTTAAGGTTCTGATTTCAGTAGCTGATTAAGGTTCTGATTTCAGAGGCTGATTTAGGTTATGATTTCAGAGGCTGATTTTCAGGGTCTGATTTTAGAGGCTTTTGGTCAAGGTCTGATTTCAGAGGCTACTGGTCAGTGTCTGATTTCAGAGGTTACTTTTCAAGGTCTGATTTTAGAGGCTACTGGTCAGGGTCTGATTTCAGATGTTACTTTTCAAGGTCTGATTTCAAAGTCTGATTTTCAGTGGCTAATCTTTAGGGTCTGATTTCAGAGACTAAGTTTCAGGGTCTGATTTCAGAGGCTATGGGTCAGGGTCTAATTTCAGAGGTTACTTTTCAGGGTCTGATTTCAGAGGCTACTGGTCAGGGTCTGATTTCAGAGGTTACTTTTCAGGGTCTGATTTTCATAGGCTAATCTTCAGGGTCTGATTTCAGAGACTAAGTTTCAGGGTCTGATTTAAGAGTCAGATTTCAAAGGCTAAGTTTTTAGAGTCTGATTTCAGAGTCTGATTTCAGGGTCTGAATTCAAAGGCTAAGTTTCAAGGTCTGAATTCAGAGTCAGATTTCAAACTTCACTAGGGTTTTAGAAACAAATCACACAGTCGCCAAAGAACATGCTTATTTCTTCAACATATGCTAAAGAACAGAAAGTATATGACGAAATGATATCAAGAACAGAACAAAAACCCAGAACTGGAAAATGATAAAAAATGAACTGATATGCAAAACACAACAAAATCAGATCCTGAAATAAACAAAACGAAAACAGAAACAAGATCCAACATGAACTGAAACGAAAATAACAAGAACGAAAATAAAAACAGAATCAAACAAAAAGAAAAGATAGGAAAAATCAGACCTTTGAACCTTGAGCTCTAGATACCAAATGACAAGAAACCCACTTGGATTCAAAATCCAAGCAAACCCCAAGCAATTGACAGAACCCCAAGAACCGCGAATTTGATTTTATAGGAAAAAAACCCTTCCAAGACCACAAATAAGACCCATAAAGAACTTTCCCTTGAGAACCTTTAAGATGAATCCTAATAGTGTTTTGCTAGCAATGGAGACGCCACTAAGTTTGCCAAACTTAGATAAGTTGATTCAAACTTGAAAAGGGTAATCCCTCCCTTACAAGAATTCGGCCATAGCCAAAGCTTTAAGCTTTTGAGTTTTACAAATTTCGTTCATTCCTCAAAATGAAAAAGAAAGAAAGCTTAATAGTGTTACAAAGAGAAACCCTAAAGGCATAAAGACAACAATGCCCCTAAAGCCTAAATTACAAAAATACCAAAGTCTTCAAGTCTTCAAAGGCCTTTGAAGCTGATTTGGGCCAAGTGAAGTGGCTTTGGGCCCTCTCTATTGAAGCCCACATGCGTCTCTATTTGTTTGTTGCAATCGGCCATAAAACTCTGAACTAATCCCGCCATTGCTTCTCTGAGTCTTTTGGTTCTCTGCCTCGTAATTGGCCATTCTGGTACTTGTAATGGGTCTTTTGCTTTGTTGTCGGCCTGGATCATGTCAAAATGGGTCTTGGGCAAAGGGAAAGTGGCATAATAATTTTTATTTTCAGCTGCGCACTTGTGACCGCTTCCCAACAGTGGTATCAGCGAGCCGTTTTTGTTTTGATTAGTTCTCACTCGTTTGAACTCAAAATTGGGTGTTTAAATGCTCGTTGGAAAGCTAACACCTGAACTTAATTTTAGGCATAAGTCTTGTATGATTTGGTTAAGATTTGAATTGTGAAATTATATTTAAAATTCGCGTGTCTGGAGAAAAATGTGAATAGTAAATTTATTTGAATAAAATAAAATACAATATCATAATTAAATATTAATCAAAGTTATTTAATGCCTAAAATAATTCCAACATATTAAAACTCATATGCTTGATGATTCTATGTATGATTAGAATTGGCATGATTATTTTAGGGTGCAAGCATCTAGAGACTTTCTAAGAAATAGAGAGTGTATTGCTTATCCTTTAGCTAATTAATTATTTCGTGATGAACTTAGAGATTTATTACCTTTAAGGCTAATAAATATAAATCACTTGTTTATAATAAAACATTATAAAAGATACAAGTGGTTGGGACCAAGGGGTTAATAAAACTTTCCAAACTAAAGTTAATTTAACCAAAGGTATTACTAGAGTTAGATAATGATTTGGTGTCTTCCTTCACTCACTACCTTTTTATAGCCAAAAGGAAAGCTGTGAAGACATCTAGATAATCATTTACTCAAAGCTTACCTTAAAGCATATTTAAAGTGTTGGACTAATTTGGAGGATCTATTGTTTATTCCTATCACCAAGGCAATAAGAGTCTAAAAGGTAAGGGTATCAAAGAGAGTTCGCTCCACTCTCCCTCTGGGGAATTTTCAATGAAGGAATCCATTTGACAGTTATTCACTTAAACTTGCTAAAATCCTCAATAATAATTTAAGTCTAAAATTTGCCTCCCATTGTAAAGTATAGACCCAAAGGGCTTAAACCGTATTGGCAGGACTAGGCTTTACCAAACTGACCAATACCAATTTGTCCCTAAATCGTACTATTGACAATGGTTTGACTTTTCTGAGTCATAAGACGCAACGACCCTTAGGCGTGGTCTTATAACTTAGTGGCAAAGATTGAGTGTCCACAAGGACTAGCATAAGCTATGTCATGTTTGATTTCCCAACCCAATGATCAAGGAATTGTGATTTATATCATAAATTGGTTGGGAACCTACCTAATTATCATATTTTATAACGACCGGCCCTAGTCGGAGTTATGAAATGATAATAATGGGATCCTTGCCCACAAGAAATCCATCATATTGGGGTTGATGCGATTTGCTTAAAATTTTAAAATAATTGAGTGGGAGCAACTTCATAATATTAAAACCCCATGTTATTAGGAAACATTAATGAAAACATATTCCTAATTTTAACATTTTCTCTTAACATGTGGGATAAAATATTTCACAAACATTCAAATGGCAAACAGAGTATCACTTCGTTCCATCTTTGATGAGCATAAGCTCAAAGGGGACAACTACAATGACCATTTTAGAAACCTTAAAATTGTCTTACGACAAGAAAAGATTTTCTATGTTCTTGAAAGACCATTTCCTCCTGAACCCGCAGAAGACGCTGACCAAGATATATTTGATGCTTGGAAGAAACACGTCGATGATGATGAGCAAGCAGTTTGCATAATGCTTGGCTCTATGTCGGACGAACTTCAAAAAGCTCACGAAGATATGGATGCTCAAACCATCATCTTTCACTTGAAGGAGTTGTATGCAACTTCCGTTCATACCGTGAGATTCCAAGTGTCATGTGCCTTATTCCAAACAAGGTATAAGGAAGGATATGTTAATGGACATGTGTTTAAGATGATTGGCCACATTGAAAAATCGGCCAACCTCGGGTTCATCATGGATTATGAGATAGGTCACGATCTGATTCTTCAGTCCTTACCAAAATAATTCTTTAACTTTATTATGCAGTTTCATCTGTCTGATAAAGAAGATATTTTAGCAAAATTGCACAATCTGATAAAGCAAGCAGAGAAGGACTTGAAACCGGAGCTTAAAACCTCCGTCATGCTTACAGGTACGGACCTGAAGCCACAAGGCCCAAAGAAAAATAAGGGCAAGGCCAAGGCTCCAGATCACCTAAAGCCCAATGGTAAGGTGGAGAAGAAAAGGGAAAGGGAAATGTTTCTTTTGTGGAAAGAAGGGTCATTGGAAGAAAGACTGCAGATCCTTGAAAGCCAAGGAAGCTAGGGAAGCCCAAGAGGCCAAGAAGGACAATGCTTCAGGTATGTTGTATATGATTGAACTATATTCTCAAAAATATGAACCTTCTACTTGGGTGCTTGACACCGGTTGTGGGACTCACTTGTGTAACAATGTGCAGGGTCTGAGAAACAGTAGGAGACTCCATCATGGGGAGGTTGACTTACGCATGGGTAATGGAGCAAAACTGGCTGCATTGTGCGTGGGGACTTATTCATTAGTTTTGCCGAATGGTTTAGTTTTAGACTAGGAAGATTGTGTTTATGTACCTTCTCTAGTAAATAACATCATTTCAATTTCTTCTTTATGTAATAAAGGCTTTTCATGCCTAATAAGTTGTAATGAATGTTCTATTTATTTCAATGAAATAAAATATGGAGATGCTATTTTGAATAATGGTATCTATGTCTTACAAACTAACAAAGAATGTTCAACCTCTAATATATACAATGTTAACTCGAATAATCTCAATGAATCACTTCTATGGCACAGTCGCTTAGGTCATATCAATGAAACAATATTAACTAAGCTACATAAGGATGGGTATTTCAAACCCTTCAATATAAACCTTATGGAACTTGTGAGTCTTGTTTACTTGGTAAAATGACCAAATTAACCCTTTAAAGGTAAATGACAGCGTGCAACAGAGACATTAGAACTCATACACTCTGATGTATGCAGACCAATGTCAGTCACCGCTAGAGGTGGATTCTCCTACTTCATTACCTTATCGATGATCATTCGCGATATGGGTATGTGTACCTTATGCGGTACAAATCTGAAGCCTTTGAGAAATTCAAAGACTTCAAGGCTGAAGTAGAAAACCAGCTTAATAAAAGTATTAAGTCACTAAGGTTTGACCGAGGTGGTGAATACTTAAGCAATGAATTTCAAGATTACTTGAGAGAAAATGGCATTGTTTCCCAGTGGACTCCTCCGGGAACTCCACAACATAATGGGGTCTTTGAAAGGAGAAATCATACATTATTAGATATGGTCCGATCAATGATGCCAGACACGGATCTACCTCTTTCATTTTGGGGTCTTGCTTTAGAAACTGCAACACAACTACTAAACCAAGTTCCTTCCAAGACGTTAGTCAAACACCATATGAGTTATGGTCTGGGAACGTCATAGTCTTAGTTATCTAAGAGTTTGGGGATGTGACACATATGTCAAGCTCACACAAACTAAAATTGGATGATAGGGCAGTTAAATGTAAGTTTGTAGGATATGCCTTGAACTCAAGAACATACGTGTTCTACGTCCCAAATGAACAAAGAACATTTGTCTCACGAAATGCTAAATTTCTAGAGAATGAATTCCTTCTCAAGAAATATAGTGGGTAGACTTGACCTCGATGAGGTACGAGAAGAAAAAAACTAACATAGAACTAAACCCCAGGCCCCTCAAAATGGCAGTGACGGAACAACCATAAGGTTATGAACTCAGAAGGTCTGGTAGGGAAAGACATGAGCCTGAAAGATATGGTTTCCATATTGATGAGGAACATGATCAGGTCATTAATAATGACGATCCCACCAGTTATGATGAAGCAATGCGTGACAATGATTCATTCAAGTGGCTTAAGGCCATGAAATCCTAAATAGACTATATGTATCAGAATCAAGTCTGGGACTTGGTGGATGCACCTGAAGGGATAAAACCCATAGGCTGTATGTGGATTTACAAGCGTAAAACTGATGCAGAAGGCAACATCCAAACCTATAAGGCTGGGTTGGTGGCGAAAAGTTATAGACAAATCCAAGGAATTGACTATGACGAAACCTTCTCGCCTGTTGCAATGATAAAGTCCATTCGAATTTTACTGGCACTAGCTGCACACTTTGATTATGAGATTTGGCAGATGGTTGTCAAAACAGCTTTCCTTAATGGGAACCTCGTAGAGGAAGTCTATATGACACAACCTGAGGGGTTAGCATCTAAGGATGACCATAATAAAGTATACAAGCTTAAACGATCCATTTATGGACTCAAGAAAGCCCCCAGAAGTTGGAATATACGATTGATGAGACAATCAAAGAATTTGACTTCATCAAAAATGTAGACGAGCCTTGTGTTTACAGGAAAATTAGTGGGAGTGCTGTTGTATTTCTTGTATTATATGTCGATGACATATTAATCATCGGGAATGATATTCCCATAATGCAAGCCACCAAGCAATGGTTATCTAAGAATTTCTCCATGAAAGATTTAGGAGAAGCAGCCTACAACCTCGGCATTAAGATCTACCGTAATAGATCTAAGAGGTTGTTAGGACTTTCTCAATCTACGTACATAGATAAAGTTTTGAAAAGATTCAAAATGGAAGATTCCAAAAGAGGTAATTTACCTACTTGTCATGGAATCAAATTATCCAAGGAGCAATATCCATATACTTCTTCAGATAGAGAGCGTACGAGTAGGATCCCTTATGCTTCAGCAATAAGATTGATCATGTACGCCATGTTATGTACAAGACCTGATGTCTCTTATGCTCTTAGCATAACGAGCAGGTATCAGGCAAATCCTGGTGAGCAACACTGGGCAGCTGTCAAAACAATCCTCAAGTATCTGAGAAGAACTAAGGATGTGTTTTTGACATACATAGATTGTTCTGAGATGAAAGTCATTGGTTACTGTAATGCGAGCTTTCATACCGATAGGGATGATATCAGATCATAAACAGGATATCTGTTTACTTTGAATGGCGATGTTGTCAGTTGGAAAAGCTCAAAGTAGTCAACTACAGTGGACTCCACCACTGAAGCCAAGTATATTGCAACATCTGAGGCTGCTAAATAAACAGTCTGGATAAAGAAGTTCATCACGGACCTGAAAGTGCTTCCCGCGATAAAGAATGGCATTACAATGTACTGTGACAACACGGGCGCCATTGCTCAATCAAATGAACCAAGGTCCCACCTGAAATCCAAGCATGTACTCAGGCGATTTCATTTCATCAGGGAGATTGTTGTGAGAAAAGAAGTTATTATAGAGAAAATACCCACAAAAGATAATCTTGCAGATTCTCTAACTAAATGGCTGACTCAAAAAAGCATGATAGGCACACCTGAGAGTATGGTGTCCAGATTCATACTAGTTGGCTATAGTGCAAGTGGGAGATTGTTAGGGATATACCCTATACCCAACTTGTGGATGGGCTATATGTACATGTATTTGTAATATTTTCATTAATTGGAAATCTTTATTATACGTGTCTTACATAACTTATATGAATCATCAACATTGTAATAAAGCCCTTGGAGTAATAAGAAGATGGCTTCCACGCCTTATGAGAATCATTACTCTTAAATATTCCTAGTAATAGTTTTGTGAATAATCTGGGCATTCACAAAGCGGAGAGACTAGCATGATGATATGATCTGCCCTTAAGTGGGGTAGCCGATCTCATAGGCTACTAGCAGAGATCCATCCGCTTGGTGTATCACATGGATGCATGAGTTGCTCGTGTCCATCGAACTGACCGCCGAAAGTTTTTATATGGAGTGTTTATCCCATGTGTATGTGAGAACTTTCATGTATCGATTATATGACTAGTCCTTAGACTTGAGGTCTTTACAATCTTATGTGTGGATCAAATAACTTTGACATTCTCCTTCCCCGGTTCAAAATATCCGGTCATAAGTGTATGATTGGGTCATTGTTGAAACACATGAAGTTTGTAAAGATACAACAGAGAATCGCCACTCTCACGAATAATATTTTCTTATAAGAGTAGTATTCCAGTTCACGGGTTGATATGTGTGATAAGTGCTTGAGACTGTGGCCACAGCGGAAGAATCATGTGAGATTCTTGGGTTAGCACGATTCATAACACTATCAACATTATACCTTTGACCATATGGGTAGACACTTTCCGTACCCTAGGTCAATAAGTGGGGATACAGTGAGGCGAAGGACCGTATCATATGTGAATCGCATACATAATGGGTATATATATCATTCTTTCTCATTTGGGGGCATTGCCATGTTGCTAGATGTCAACCTTAGTCATTGAAATCGAACGACCATCTGATCGGAGGATAATTTATGTTCAATTAAATTATCACGATTCATTTCATGTCCAACTTGAGGGGAACCCAAAAGGTCACACACAACAAAGTCGAAATCAATGATTAATAGTGCACAGTAAATATAAACAGCATATATGATTGCTGTAGGAATTATTCATAAATGGTTCAATGTGTTTAATTATTGAACAGATCATTTCTAAGATTCCATAGTGGCTTTGGGATTGGTGAATGACGATAGGGGCACTTTGGGAATTGGAATTTTAAAAAAAAAAATTAAAAATTACTATTCACGTGAATAGTATTTTTTTTTTATTATTATTTGTTTTGAATTCCAATTCGGCCCAAACTCTTATTAGGGTTTTATAATCTCATTAAACCACTAAATTAAGATCCAATGGCTAAGATTAAATTAGCTTTTATCCTACATCAGATTCTTAATTAATTTTGTTGTCTTTGGAGCACTATATAACCCAAAGAATTCTTCACAAATTTTTTTCACCAAACCTTCAATATCTTGGGTTTATATAAGTGAGCAACTCTAAGGTTTAAGAGTAAGCCACTGATTTTGAGGATCCTTAAGTCTAATTGACTAGAGGAACCTCGAGTTAAAAGTTTTGAGGTATTTGCCTAGGCTAGCACCAAGGGCAAAATACTCGTGCACTCAAGGCATAGTCTTGCCGTTGAGTTTTGGCTTTGGTGTGTGCATCTTTGGAGGCCACACACTTGGGTGGCTCTTTGGAACGTGGAAGAGCTTGCTGAGTTCGAGAAAAGCTTGTAGATTGGAGGGAGGACTGGAGGAGTCTACGGTTCAAGTAAGTCTTTTTCTTTCTTTATTTTATTTAGAATTCTTTTGATAGTTAGCATGTTCAGGTTTATGTTCTTTGCATGTTTTATGAGTTTTATGCTTAGAATATATAGTAACGTGCCTAGGCTTGTAGAATAATAAAAACAAATGGGTCTTGGGCAAAGGAAAAACGACATAATAATTTTTATTTTCCGTTGCGCACTCGCGGCCGCTTCCCAACAAATCACTTAGTGATTAATTGGCTCTTAGCCTTTTGACCGGCGTAGTCACACATATAAAGCAAGCGTATGTATCGTTCAAGTAGTATAAGATGTATCGATCCCACAAGGACTTAATACCTAAGCTATTAATTTATGAAGCCAAATGTTTACAAGTATCTAATAGATTTGTTGTTTGATTGGATGGTGACTTTAAACTAAAACAAGTAAATAAAATAGCGCAAAAGTGAATTAAAGGTAAAATCAATATTATTAAATTATCTAGGGTTGTGAATCCTTCCAATATCTTTTTAAAGAAGAAGTGGTTATCTCATGTTTGTGCAATATATTGGTTTACTAACCTGGAACAAGAATTTATGCAAAAGCCTCTGTCGATGGTCAAATGCAAAAACCTAGTGTAACCCAATTAATCATATGTCTATGTCAACCAAGTTACCTGAATTCATTAAGATTAAGTTTCAATTGTAGCTACCCCTGCCCGACAGGTATATGTCTATCCTGTAAGGAAATCTATTAAAGGGTTATTTATCCTCAAGGAAGATCGTGGTCTATTAAGTCTAAAGCTGAAACCTAAAATTCCTTTGTCAAGTTTATTTAAGTTTATCAAATCAATCTTATTAATGACCAGTTAACAAGAAGCATTAAGCTTAAGACTTAATAAATAATCATTTATATTACCCATGACAAAAAATAACCCCTTATAAACCGGTGATATTGGAATTCATCACAATCCCAGATAACGGGTTTAGTTATGACACATATCTAAGGCTAGTAAAAGCTTAAATAAAATAAAAGACATAAAGTAAAAACTTGAAAATTAAAAAGGTAAATAAAACAATAAAGAAAAATGCTGAGGTTAGAGGATCCACTTTATTACTTTTTTTTAGATTTATCCCTTATTCTAATATATTAACTTTGCGTGATAATACCAACCGACCATATAGGCAGTATCCTGATTAAGTCAAATATAATTAATTCCAATCGACCATAAAGGCAGTATCGAATTTAGTCAGGTTAAAACCAATTTTATTAAGTCCAACCGACCATAATGGTGGTATCCAATTAAGTCGGGTTTTAAATAGTTTATATATTATAATTGAGGCAGATTAATCTAAATATTAGTAATAAAAGCTTAACCTTTAACCCCAACAGAGGGGAGTTACCTCCTAATGCTGAAAATTAAAATAAAAAACTGAAAAGTAAAGAAAAGAAAGTACTATTACGTAAAGTAAATAAAATTAAATACAAAAAGCTATAAATAAACAAACAAGATACAATCTTCTAGTATTCTTAAGGAATTCCTTAGAATAAAGTAAGAATTTACAACTGAAATCAACCTGAATTTATAGGCATCCATGGGTCTCACGCGTCGTGACGCGTGCAATCTTGCGCGTCGTGACACAACGTTGATTTACGCCGCGTGGCGCACGACTTCCGGAGATGAAGACACGTGGTGTCGGCAGAATTATTAGCTTGGCGTCGCGATGAGTAAGGTGTGTGCGCGTCATGACACTGATGTCAGCATGACGCAAGTAATGACGCATTTTCAATGATGAGTGTCAGCAGCATGTGATGGTGACATATGTCTGGCGCACGTTAACATTTTTGATGTGATGTTGACACGTGGTAGGCACATGTTAGCAAAGGCGCATGATAGAAAAACGTCTCTGATTGTGACACGTGTCTGGCGCATATTAGCAGTCTTCGGCGCACGTTAGCAGATGGCGCATTTTAGCACGGTGTATTTTAGCAAACAACGCATTTTAGCAAGAAATTTACATTTTTGCCCTTTTTGTCCATTTTCCGCTGTTTTGGCCCCGAATTGCCTCCTGAGAGTCCTGTTATTTTATTTATCTACAAAATAACACAAAACACATCAAAATATTCACAAAACTCAAGAAACTATACAAAATATTAAGTCAAATGGACGGTATATATTGATATATTTACCGCTTATCACACCCCCAAACTTAATATTTTGCTAGTCCTCGAGCAAAACAACGAAATAAAATAACAAAACATCTTTAAAATAAAATAAAATTAAACTAATCCTCTTTCGTAGGGATCACGATTGCATTTAGCGTATACAACATGCTTTTAAACCCCTCGGTGTCCCTAGTGGACGAGTTATAGTCTCGTGAGGGCTTACAGTGCCGATACCCACAAACGTCAATATAGAACTAATGAATAAAAAGCAAAAAGATAATAAACCTAATGCACACAAAAGCAAAAAGACAAGAGAAAATAGAACAAACAAGTTAGTGATTAAACAAGTGAATCTTCTTATCCAAGTTAACAATTGCTTTCTTTCTTTCTAAATTACCAAATAAGTAAATTCGCCGATTATTTTTACCATTCTTCATATACACAACCAATAAAGTATTAGTCAAGTCATTGTGCCTATAATATTCATAAGTGTAGTTGAAAGGAGAGTAATATTTTTGTCTTAAAGTTATATCAGACTTCACACCTTTTTTTAGCAATTTTTATTTATTATTTTTTTTGCGTAAAATAAAATAAAGCAACATCTTCAATCCATGTAACGAGCTTTGGGCCAGTGACTCCCAAACCAGTTGGCTTTAGGGCACTAGGTGTTAAGACACCCCTACACACTTAATTACTCGGATTTCAAATGTCTCTTTTTATTTTTATAACATTTTTTATCCATGTAGCGAGCTTTGGGTCAGTGACTCCCAAACCAGTTGGCTTTAGGGTACTAGGTGTTAAAACACCCCTACAGAATTAATACTCAGATCTCAGACATTTATTTTATTTTTAATTTTTAATTATTTATTATTATTATTTTATTATTTCCGTTTTTTTTTAGATGCTTCCTCCAATTAAACTAGAACACTGAATATTACAAACTTTTCAAATACAACTCATGGTTGTATGTTACCATGCATGTTGATAATATCTGTCAACTGAGCATATGAAGATCCATTTTAGTCAGTTTTATGGAGAATTCACAAATTAAATAATTCAAAAGGAGATAAACAAAAATTAACTTGTTATGAACTAGGTTGAGATACGTCTCAAGAATGGAAATTCCTTACAAAACTATCTCACACTAATTTCACTAGAATTAGTCAAGTTAAAAACAAAAAATATTTTTTATTTTTTTATAAATATTTTTAAATTTTTTGAATTTTTTTGAAAACTTTTGACTAAAAATCAAATAAAAACAACATAATAAAAATAAGATACTAGTCAACTATTCCCCTCCCCCAAACCTAAATGAGACATTGTTCCCAATGTCTTAAAAAGTAGAAGAAGAGTTAGAAGACAGTACCTGGTTAGCTAAAATTCTACATCTAAAATGAAATTTAAAGGTTAAGATCCAGGTTTATCCGACGCTTTTTACCACGATCATTATCGTACCAGATTATCTTGTAAAGGATATGGTCAATTTGTTGTTCAAAGGCTAAAAGTTGGTCAATTAAATCATTGGCAGTTCTGGCAGTGAAGAGGAGATCTTTTACAGGTTTTGACACGAACCCATTTCTCCGGGCTTCATTGAGAAAAACACAAAGAAAATCATAAACTCCATCAACATTAAATAGTCCAATCGGTTTCTGGTGTATGTTCAAGTTCGCCCAAGATAGTACTGTAAAAATTTCCACCATTGTGCCTAAGCCACCTGGCAAAGCAATAAAGGCATCAACACAGTTAATCATTTCCACCAGTCATTCATACATACCTGGTACGATTAGTTCTTATCCATTGATGGTCCTATAAGATTCACCTCCGCCAAAGGTTTTGGGATGATTCCCAAGACTTGACTGCCTCCTTCTTGTATAACCCTTGAAATGATCCCCATTAGTCCAAGATTGCCACCGCCATATACTAAGTGAATATTCCTTTCAGCTATGACTCGACCCAATTCTTGTGCTGCCACAACGAATTCTCGCTTAGAACCAATACTAGTACCGCAAAACACACAGATGTTTACAACTTGTCTTATTGAAATAGCTTCCATTTTTATATGTTTCTTTCTCAAATCTGGATGCATTCAAAAGTGCAATGATGAGTTGAATTTATAACACCTGAAAAAGGATGAGTAATAATAGCACTAGTACCTGCGAAATGATAATTATTAGTTAAACAGTGAAATATTTTGTGAAAGGTCAAAAAGTCTGGATCTTGTCGGGGAAAATAAAAGAAAATAACAAAACTAATCACAATTATTAGATATATACAAAGAGAAAATAATATTTACAAGAAGTAACGGCTTGAATGACGTCTATGCGTCAGGGACGAGCTTCCCATCCAATTTTCTTATAAATTGGCAAATAGGGTATTTTAAAGTCAGATTCCCGAGACTTAAATGTTGTTGTTCTTTTCGAAATTGTGTATATAACATGTGAATTACGTGATGCATATATGCACTGGGATGCGTCTCAAGAGTCTTAGATATGTCATCCAGAGACTCCTTACTCAAGCCATCCCTAATGAATTTATTTTTATCTTCACGGTTATCAGACACAATTCCTAAAGAACAACGACGAGTATTACATGTCACGCGTGCACATTTATAGCAAACACCCATTCGTTTAACTCTTCTTTTTTTAGCATAGGTGCTTCTTCCTAAACCAGGCATATATGAAATAAAAGAGTCAGAGGACTCACCTGCCAATCAGACCCGTGCTTTAATAATCCAACGAATGTCATTAGGAATACCTTTGATCATTAGAAGTCTCATCCGTTCCAAGCGAGTTTTGTAGACTTTCATCAGAGAGTTTTGAGGAAAAGAAGGAAATTGCTTTTTAAGATTTGCGAGAATGTCTTCCATCATGAAATGTGATTTTACCTACAAAATTAAACACGCAAAAATAAAACACATGAAATCTGAATATATACACAAATATTGCATGGGTTGCCTCCCAACTAGCGCTAAGTTTAACATCATCAGCTAGACATGACTGACCGAATGTTAGGCTAGATCTGAAAGTATGACACTTTCTTTTTGTCGCTCAAATGATTCTCCCCAGTAGTGCTTGACACATTGACTATTAACTTTGAATGTTTCGTTGGTGTTGGGATCAAGTAACTCAACAACTCTATATGGTAAAACATGAGTAATCATAAATGGACCTGACCACCTTGATTTCAACTTTCCAGGGAAAAGTTTCAACCTTGAATTGTATAACAACACCTGTCTTGGTTCCAGTTGTCTGCATACTATTTTTCGATCATGCCATTTCTTGGCATTTTCTTTGTATAATCTGGCATTCTCATAAGCTTGTAGGTGAAATTCCTCCAATTCATTGAGTTGGTGGAGTCGATTTTCTCCTGCTACTTGTGGATCAAGATTTAAATTCTTCAGTGCCCAGTACGTCTTCTGTTCAAGTTCCACTGGTAGGTGGCACGCTTTCCAAAACACCATTCGATATGGGGACATACCAATGGGTGTTTTATAAGCTGTCCGGTAGGCCCATAATACGTCATCCAGTTTTGTAGATCAGTCTTTCCTTGTTAATCCAACGGTTCTCTCCAAGATTCTTTTGATCTCTTTGTTTGAAACTTCAACCTGTCCATTTGACTGTGGATGGTAGGCAGTGGCAACTTTATGGGTAACTCCATATTTGGATAGGAGTGCATCGAAATATCTGTTGCAGAAATATGTGCCACCATCACTGATTATTGCCTGATGTGTTCTGAAGCGAGTGAAAATATTCTTTTTAATGAATTTTATCACCACTTTTGAATCATTTGATGGCAGTGTTATTGCTTCAACTCATTTGGAGACGTAGTCTACTGAAACTAGTATGTACAGATTTCCGAATGATGCAACAAAGGGTCCCATAAAATCAACCCCCCATACATCAAATATCTCCACTTCCAGAATGTTTTGCAAAGATCCTTCATTTCTCCTCCAAATATTTCCCGTTCTCTGGCACCTGTCATATTGAAGAGTAAATAAATAAGCATCTTTAAAAAGAGCAAATAAACATTCTGGCCGAGGACCTGTCATATTGAAGAGCAAATAAACAAACCTAACTGTAGGACTTTGGCTGTAGTTTTATTTCCGCTGAAGTGTCCACCGTATGGTGATGAATGACAATGCTGCAGAACACTATTGACCTCCTCATATGGAACACAACATCTCAGTAATTGATCAGCACAGCGTTTGAACAGGTATGACTCATCCTAGACATAGTGCTTGACTTCTTTGAAAAACTTCTTTCGTTACTGATGATTTGATTCCAACAGCCATTTTCCTGATACTATGTAGTTTACATAGTCAGCATACCAAGGGACATCGTGCTGTTTCATGGCAACAACTGTTCATCTGGAAAAGTTTCTTTGATTGTCATTTCATTGCCAATTGTTTCTCTATTCTCGAGCCTCGATAAATGATATGCCACTTGATTTTTTATCCATTTCCTGTCTCGGATCTCCACGTCAAATTCTTGCAATAGAAGTACCCAACGGATCAATCTGGGTTTGGTATCTTTCTTCACGTTCAAATATTTGATTGATGAATGATCTGTGTAGACCACCACCTTGGGACCCAGCAGATAGGAGCGAAATTTATCAAAAGCGAACACAACTGCAAGCAACTCCTTTTCAGTGGTTGTGTAGTTGATTTGAGCTTCATTTAGAGTTCTGCTGGAGTAGTAAATGGTATGGAAAATTTTTACTTTGCGTTGTCCCAAAACTGCTCCTACAGTAAAATCACTAGCATCGCACATCACCTTAAATAGAAGAGTCCAGTCTAATGCTACTATGATGGGAGAAGAGACCAGCTTATGTTTCAAGATTTCAAAAGCTTCGTGGTATTCTTTGGTTAAGTTGAAAGGCACGTCTTTCTCCAGAAGGTTTCACAGAGGTTTAGCAATTTTGGAGAAGCCTTTGATAAATCTTCTGTAAAAGCGTGCATGTCTGAGAAAACTCTGAATCCCTTTTACAGATATTGGTGGAGGTAATTTTCAATTGTCTCGATCTTTGCTTTGTCTACCTCGATTCCCTTTTGTGAGATCCGATGTCCCAAGACAATGCCTTCATGCACCATAAAATGGTATTTTTCCCAGTTGAGTACCAGGTTGGTATCTTCGCACCTTTGTACACCCTTTTCCAGATTTTGCAAACAATGGTCGAATGAGTCTCCAAACACAGAAAAATCATCCATGAAAACCTCCATACTTTGTTCCAGCATGTATGAGAAGATGGCCATCATGCAACGTTGAAATATGGCATGAGCATTACATAGTCCAAATGGCATTCTGCGGAAAGCAAAAGTACCATACGGACATGTAAAAGTTGTTTTCTCCTGATCTTCCGGGGTGATGGTAATCTGATTATACCCCGAGTATCCATCCAGAAAATAATAGAACTCATGTCCCGCCAATCTGTCTAGCATCTGATCAATGAATGGTAATGGGAAATGATCTTTCCTTGTTGCTTTGTTCAGCTTCATGTAGTCCATGCATACTCTCCATCCAATCAATGTTATTATTGGAATCAGCTCATTCTTTTCATTTGTGACTACAGTAATTCCTCATTTCTTTGGCACACATTGCATAAGACTCACCCACGTGCTTTCAGAGATGGAGTAAATGACGTATGCATCCAACTATTTGATAATTTCTTTCTTCACAACCTCGTTCATGATTGGATTTAGTCTCCGTTGGTGCTCCACTGTGGCTTTGTACTCGTCATTCATCAGAATTTTGTTCATGCAAAATGATGGACTAATGCCTCGAATGTCTGCTATAGTCCAGCCAATGGCTTTCTTGTGTTCTCATAACACTCTCAGCAACTTTTCTTCATGCTCCAATGTTAGTGACAAAGAAATAATTACGGGTAATTCATAAGAGTTTCCCAATAATGCATACCTGAGATGGCTCGGAAGTAGCTTTAGCTCCAGCTGCGGTGGTTCTTCAATTGAGGGCTTAATTCTCCATTTCTTCGGTAGTTCCATACTTACTTGTGGTGTTGATTTGAAGCGAAATGCTTTGTCAAGATAGTTGATGCATTCCAGAATTTCAGTATCTAGCTCGCTGTCAGTCATGTTGGTGATGCAAGCTTCAAGTTTATCCATGGGAAGTGGTAGTGCATTAGTATCATAAATGATACTATCTACAACATCAATTCTGAAACATTTCTCATCCTTTTCATCTCTCGGGAATTCATGGCTTTGAAAACATTGAAGGTAACTTCTTGGTCATGTACTTTCATGGTTAGTTCTCATTTTTGTACATCAATAACAGTTCGACCTGTAGCCAAAAATGGTCTTATGAGGATGATAGGTACATCTTTGTCTTCTCCCATGTCAAGGATAATGAAATCTAATGGGAGAATGAGTTTGTCAACTTTGACCAGCACATCTTCAACTACACCTCTTGGAAATGCGAGCGTTCTATCAGCAAGTTGTAGAGAGAATAAAGTGGGCATTGCTTCTCCAATTTACAATTTCCTGTAAATCGAAAAAGGCATCAAATAAACACTTGCACCTAAATCACACAAAGCTTTACCGATATAATGTTCTCCAATGGTGCATGGGACAGTGAAACTGCCAGGATCTTTTAGCTTTGGGGGAAGTTTCCTCTGAATGATTGCGCTGCATTCTTCTATCAATGCTACTATCTCGTAATCTCCCAATCTTCACTTTCGTGAAAGAATGTCTTTCATGAATTTGACATAGCTGGGCATTTCTTCCAACGCTTCTGCAAATGGAATGTTAATATGCAGCTTTTTGAAAACCTCCAAGAATCGAGCAAACTGCTTGTCTAGTTTGTTTTTCTGGAGACGCTGTGGAAAAAGGTGGATGTGGAATTAATCTTTCTTGATCTGTGGAACTACTTCGCTGCTTTCTGTTGGAACTACTTCAATGGATGCCTTGATTCCAACATCTTTGTTGATTTTAGTACCGCTTTTCAAGGTGATGGCTTGACATTGCTCATTCTCTCTGTTCCTTGGATTTGGTTCTGTGTTGCTAGGAAGGTTATCTGGCGGTCTGTAACTCATAGCATTGGCCAGTTGTCCCATTTGATTCTCAAGTGCTTTAATAGAAGCTGAATGGCTTTGATTCAATGCTACTTGATTTTGAACCATAGCTGCTAAGACATCGTATTTTGATTCTTGCTTTTTCAACTGGGCCAACACTTCTGTTATTCCTGGTTCTTTTTCATACTTTTGGCCTTTGTTTTGCTGTTGGAATCCTGGTGGTGGATTGTTCCTTTGCCCTCAATTATTGTTCCATGAAAAATTGGGATGATTCCTCCACCATGGGTTGTAAGTGTTGGAATATGGATTGTTTCCCTGTCTGTTGAAATTGTTGACATAATTCACCGTCTTTTCATTTTGGTGGTATGATTCTGTCTCTTATGTTCCTCCATATGGTGAACTTGTGGATCCAATATTGCTTTGCGTGCTAAGAGTTTCCATGAATTTGCATATCTGATCCAGCTTGGCATTCACTGCTGTGTTGGCTCCAACTTCATAGATTCATGTTATTCGTTGAATCATGCTCCTTTCTATTGGCTACAATGAATTGTTGTTGGTCATTTCTTCAATTAGGTCCCCAAGCCTGATCTTCTCCTTTTGCCATTAAAACTCCTCCAACAGCAGCCTCAATTGTAGTTCTCATCAGTCCAGAAAGTCCATTATAGAAGGTTTGTACTTGTAGGCAATTTGCAATCTCTTGGTGAGGACATTTTCTGAGCAATTCCTTGTATCTTTCCCAAGCTTGGCAGAGGGATTCTGAGTCATGTTGCACAAAGAATGTGATGTCATTCCTCAGCTTTGCAGTCCTGGCTGGTGGAAAGTACTGTGCAAGGAATTTGGTGGCTAGAGTGTTCCAAGTTGTGATGGAACCTCCTAGTAGTGAATGTAGCCAAGCCTTAGCTCTGTCTTTCAAGGAATATGGAAAAACACACAGTCTCATTGCTTCTTCAGCCGCTCTGTTGTAATTGAATGTGCCGTAAACTTCCAGGAAGTTGCTGATGTGGGCATTAGGATCTTCAGTTGCATTCCCCTCAAACTAAACAGACTGTTGTATCATCTGAATACATTTTTTGATGTCACACGCATTTGCTGGTAAAAGAGGAAGTACAATAAAGCAAATGAAGCGGTCAACCATCAGAATAGTTCTGTCTCGAATGGGAATTGCTGGTGCAACTTCCAAAGGTCAGGTTCATTTGATCAGTGCTTCTTGGCCTTCTCGCCTTTCCCTTCTCAACAGTCTGATGGTTCTTTCAATTTCTGGGTCAAGCGGTCGGATTTCAAAGCTTCTGGTTCGTCTCATGTAGTGTCTGAGAACCTGAAACATAAGAAAACAAAAATAATAAGTAAAAGAAAATTAGACACAAGTAACGTATTTAACTCCAAAACTAATAGTAAAAGATAAATAAGTCCCCGACAACGGCGCCAAAAGCTTTACCGGTGTAGTCACACACGTATAACGCAAGCACACGTATCGTTCAAGTAGTATAAAATATATCGATCTCACGAGGACTTAATACCTAAGCTATTAATTTATGAAGCCAAATGTTTACAAGTATCTAATAGATTTGTTATTTGATTGGATGGTGATTTTAAACTTAAAAAGTAAATAAAATAGTGCAAAAGTAAATTAAAGGTTAAAATCAATATCATGAAATTATCTAGGGTTGTGAATCCTTCCAATATCTTTTTAAAGATGAAGTGGTTATCTCATGTTTGTGCAATATATTGGTTTACTAACCTGGAACACGAATTTATGCAAAAGCCTCTGTCGATGGTCAGATGCAAATACCAAGTGTAACCCAATTAATCATATATCTATGTCAATCAAGTTACCTGAATTCATTAAGATTAAGTTCCAATTGTAGCTACCCCCGTCCAACAGGTATATGTCTATCCTGTAAGGAAATCTATTAAAGGGTTATCTATCCTCAATGAAGATCATGGGCTATTAAGTCTAAGGCTGAAACCTAAAATTCATTTGTCAAGTTTATTTTAAGTTTACCACATCAATCTTATTAATGGCCAGTTAAGAAGAAGCATTAAGCTTAAGATTTGATAGATAAACCTTTATATTACCTATGACAGAGAATAACCCATTATAAACCGGTGATATTGGAATTCATCACAACTTCATATAACGGGTTAATTACGACACATATCTAAGGCTAGTAAAAGCTTAAATAAAATAAAAGACATAAAGTAAAAGCTTGAAAATTAAAAAGGTAAATAAAACAATAAAGAAAAATATTGAAGTTAGAGGATCCACTTTTATTACTTCTATTTAGATATCTCCCTTATTATAATATATTAACTTTGCGTGATGATACCAACTGACCATATAGGCGGTATCCTGATTAAGTCGAATTTATAATTAATTCCAACCGACCATAAAGGCGTTATCCCATTAAGTCAGGTTTTAAATATTTTATATATTATAATTAAGGGAGATTAATCTAAATATTAGTAATAAAAGTTTAACCTTAAACCCCAGCAGAGGGGAGTTACCTTTTCATGCTGAAAAGTAAAATAAAAAACTAAAAAGTAAAGAAAAAAAAGTACTATTGCGCCGTTGATTTGCGCCATGTGGCGCGCGACTTCCACAGATGAAGAGACGTGGCATCGGCAAAATTATTAGCTGATTTATTGGCTTCGCGTCACGACACATAAGGGTGTGTGTGTCGCGACCCTGACATCAACATGATGCAAGCAATGATACGTTTTCAATAATGAGTGTCGGCAGCATGTGATGGTGACACGTTCCAGCCCATGTTAGCAGATTTGTTGTGATGTTGACACGTGGCAGGCGCATGTTAGCAAAGGTGCATGATAGCAAAACTTCTCTGATTTTGACACATGTCCGGCACATATTAGCAGTCTCTGACATACGTTAGTAGACGGTGCATTTTAGCACGGCACATTTTAGCAAACGGCGCATTTTAGCAGGAAATTTACATTTTTGCCCTTTTATTTCGTTTTCTGCTGTTTTGGCCCCGAATTGCCTCCAGAGAGTCCTATTATTTTATTTATCTATAAAATAACACAAAACACATCAAAATATTCACAAAACTCAAGAAACTATACAAAATATTAAGTGAAAAGGACGGTAAATATTGATATATTTGCCGCTTATCACATTTTTTTCCAATAAAAGGTCTATTGGTCATATTACCTTATAGACTATATTCATAGACTGGTAAGTTACAGTCCTTTAACTGGCTTAAGGATCCACTTTCTACAAATATGTTTATCTTGTCAAGGTAAATATGGCCAAGTGTGAGATACCACAGATATGTGTTATTGTGAGAAATCATTTGCCGTTTGGTTTGAGGCTTTTTAACCTTAAACATCTCAATGTTGAGTAGTGAGTTATGTGTTAATAATCTTAACACATATAAGTTATCTCCTAGTTTTCTTTGCATATAGGTAATCCATTTTTGAAATAATAACTATTATTATTAAATAAAATGGAAACCATCATATAATAGCTTTGAAACTGAAATGAAATTTCCGCGACAAAACAAAAATAAACAACAATTTGTTTAAATTGAAATAACATTTATTTGAAGATTGAAAAATAATAACTCACGCTGCTTTTACTGAAACAACGTTCCTTGTCTTGGCTCTCATGGTAAAGTTACCTTCAGCAAGGTCTTTCCATGTATCAAGTAGCAATAACCTTAGCCTTACTAGTGGTTCTTTCTTTTCTTTGCAGTTTTGAAAGACTCGGCAACACTTGCCACTTCACTAGGCTTACGAGGATCCATCAGTATGGACTCCAAAGAGGTGAGCATAAATAGCAGTTATGTAAGGGGGAAAATCAACTTGTTCACAAAAAAGTTGCTCTTAAACTGCAGTAGACTCTCTGAAAGAGATCCCATTATCATGGTCACCTGACTATAGGCGGCCGCATTGAAGTGGGTCATCATCCTCAAGACGTTCTTTTTCATGGATGTCTTTAACGACCGTGAATTTCAACTACTGTTACACTGTGGGATGAGTGTCATATAATATAAATTATTTTTGGAAACATATACCCTCGTGAGATGACTTTGGGAACAATCGGTAAATTCTTTGAGAATCCGATATTAGATGCCACGATGTTCCACTGCGGACAACCCATGGTATTTAGGCCGTAACTTTCCATACGAACTTTGATATTTATGAATTTTATATCGTCGGAAAGCTAATATCAAGATCTACAATTGTAGCATTGAACATTTTTGCAAATTCGAACCAGAAATGGGCTAAAAATGCAGATAAAAAATTAGGATGAATAGTACATATAGGCACTGCATTTTTGCATGTGAGTCCCTATGATGAGTCTCATTTGGAGGCACTACCTTTTTAGTCGAGGAAGTTGCGGGAAACGGTTGTCGGAAGGGAATCGGTATTTTGTTAAATTTTATTCGCTTGTTTAGCTCCAGGCTCACTCGTTGGACCTCCGTTTTAAAGCACCTTTAGCCTAAAAAACCCGCAAACCATTTAACCTTGGCCCAAATTCACTCACCAAACTAACACAACACCTGATCCACCAAGGCAAGCCCACGCCCACCACCACCAAGCCCACACGCCCAAGGCCCTCAAAATACAACCCAATTGAATTAAATATTAATTAAATAATATACCAAACTAAATAAAATATTAAATAATATACCAAATTAAATTAAATATTAATTAAGTCATATACCAAATATAAAACAAACATGAAATATAATCATACCAAGTTAAAATCAATCAATCAAATATTATTCCTAATTAAAAATATATTATTCTTAACTTAAAATTTTTTATGCCTAATCAACACAAACTAAATATACTAACTTCATAATCAAGCCTAAATTTGTCCCCCTCAATCTTGTATTTACCTTACTTGAAACCAAATCATATCTCTCTTTTAATGAGAACATCTCTTCCTTGTCAAGTAAGGACTCACCTATTCCCTTTGTCTATAAAAGCAAGCCAAAACCAAAGCCATCCTCCTCTCCAAGCTCTCTCTATTCACGCACACAACAAGAAGAAAAACACAAAATTTCTCTCCTCATCCACCATCCAAAAACCGAAAGTCTCAACCCTTAAACACCCTTACATTAACCGAATATCACAGCCCCATAAACCCCCACACATCACCAAAACTCTCCCCCATACAGCAGCCCTATTTACAAAAAATATACCCCAAACAGTGAGCAAAAAACACGCCTGAACAGCAGCCATAAAACGCCCCAAACAGCAGCCCCTAAATCCCCAAAATAGTGAGTAAAAAAACACCCCAAACAGCAGCCCCTTAACCGACCAAAACAGCAGCCCTGCACCCGTAAAATAGCCTTCTAAATCACCTAAACCAGTAACAAAAAAACTACACTTTTAATCCTTAAAATAATCACAAAAAAACGGCACTTAATGCCTTTAAAATCACCCAAAACAGTAGCCTAAAACACCAAAAACAGTGACCAAAATATGGCAGCGAAACGGCAGCAAAACAGTAGCAAAACGGAGTCAAAATAGTAGCTTGAGCAGCGAAACAGCGAGGTAAAATGCAAACCAGTGAACTAGAAAAGTTGAGGAGCTTTAGCCCTTCCGATCTCCGTGAAACGCAAGTCCGAAAGTCGACAAAAAAGGTTAGACCTGAGGGTATTTTTCACATCCGTTTTCAGTTGTATTTTTACTGTTTATTGAGTTTCGTTTGCATGATTATTATGGAGAAATGCATGTTGTGGCCTTTGAATAGATAAAAATGCATGTATTATAATATGATGTATGTTGTGGCCCTTGAATAAAATAAAAAGTGTGTCGCATCTCGTGGTATATAGGATGGAAACCCGGACATAAATTTCATAGCCGATTCCGAATGGACGGTAGTATGATCTGTACTCGGGATACAACTCCACGTACCACTTGAGTAAACGGCGCATATTTCATTTTATGTTGTTTTGATTTG
This sequence comes from Zanthoxylum bungeanum, assembly GCA_019454045.1. NCBI lineage: Eukaryota > Viridiplantae > Streptophyta > Magnoliopsida > Sapindales > Rutaceae > Zanthoxylum > Zanthoxylum bungeanum. The sequence continues at coordinate 67,695 of SKCR01014304.1, read as the reverse complement.
TTTATTATTCACTACTTGATTTCCGCATGTTATTTGTTTATGTAATGATGTGATCGAGCGCATGGGCTTAGTAAGTTGGATTAAAAGTCCCCTATTTTGAGGGGTTAAAATATTTTACCACGATGCTTTGCCGCGCCGATTGATGTATATTCAGTTGAATGTAAGATGTGTTCAATCGGGTATACGAAGCCAATATTATTGTCTTTATTTTTATATGCATGATGTGATCGAGCGCATGGGCTTAGTAAGTTGGATTAAAGGTCCCTTATTTTGAGGGGTTAAAATCCTTTACGACGATGATTTGCCGCGCCGATTGATGTATATTCGATTGAATGTAAGATGTGTTCAATCAGGTATGCGAAGCAGATATTATTGTCTTTATTTTTATATGCATGATTCGATCGAGCGCATGGGTTTAGTAAGTTGGATTAAAGGTCCCCTATTTTGAGGGATTAAAATCCTTTACTACGATGCTTTGCCGCGCCGGTTGATGTATATTCGGTTGAATGTAAGATGTGTTCAATCGGGTATACGAAGTCTGATATTATTTATGTTATTTTTTATATGCATGATGTGATCGAGCGCATGGGCTTAGGAAGTTGGATTAAAGGTCCCCCATTTTTAGGGGTTAAAATCCTTTACCACGATGCTTCGCCGCGCCGATTGATGTATATTCGGTTGAATGTAAAATGTGTTCAATCGGGTATACGAAGCCGATATTATTGTCTTTATTTTTTTATATGCATTATGTGATCGAGCGCATGGGCTTAGTAAGTTGGATTAAAGGTCTCATATTTTGAGGGGTTAAAATCCTTTACCACGATGCTTTGCCGCGCCAGTTGATGTATATTCGGTTGAATGTAAGATGTGTTCAATCGGGTATACGAGGTCTGATATTGTTGTCTTTATCTTTATACGCATTTTAATGAAAAGCGCAATGGGTTTATGGTGTTGGACTAAAAGGTTCTCCATTTGGGGGAAGAAAAGCCTAAAAGGCTACCTTTACCACGATATTTGCCGCGTCTTTCATCTATTGATTGCATCGTCTATCCTTGTCTTGGCTCGATCTATTATCATTGGTGTACCCATGTCATGATAGCATTTGGGCATTATTTCTCGCGGTATATAGGATAGAAACCCGGACATAAATTTCATTGTCGATTCCGAATGGACGGTAGTATGATCTGTACTCGGGACACAATTCCACGTACCACTTGGGAAAAGGCCAACGCACGTGTGTGTCAATTCTAGATATCTTTTCTGCATCACATCACGACATGTTTATTTTAGTGTATAGTTGTCTCTTTTTACCTTATGCATTTGTATTACCTCTTTAGTTATCTATTCCCATTATGCGCTTAATTGTCTTCCCCTAATATGCATGCTTGTAAGAATGTAATTTGTTTGCGCTTCTGTGTCTACCAAAGTGAAATTGTATGCTTTCCGTATGTCAATTTATCTTTATGCATGAATTCGGACATAGATTATATGCAAATAGGTTGTATGCAAGTATGAAAATGTGTTATATGTAAACTTAGATATGAGCTTTGTACCTATGCATGCAAACTTATGAGTAAACTATCCTTGGAAATATGTTGCTTAGGCTTGGTAAGATTATTGCACAAATTATTTTATTACAAGTGGCATAAGTAAGGGACCATTCCGAACCCAACGGTTTGAGGTCTTCCCTTGCGAGGGGTGAGTGCGGCCTTAAATCTTTGTCCCGGTTCACACCGGGTGGCGACTCTATTATTCTCCGGTTTAGTCCCCCGCGGGCTACTCCGTACTCCCAATCGGGCCGCGAGCCCGGAACAGCATGCGTCGCCCAGTTTCTGTGTCCCACAGTTTGGCTTCTCCATTGGGGATAGAGAATCGGCCCCGAAATAATGTCTGTAATATTATGATTTGTGCTTTAATTGACTGTGTCTACCGTGGGTTAAATGAGGTTTAATCAAAGGCATTTTGAGGCTAGGTAATGGTTTGGTGTCTTCCTTCACTCATTACCTTTCTAGAAGGAAAAACTATGAAGGCACCTAGATAATCATCTACTCGTAGCCTACTGTGATGGACTAATTTGGAGGACTCGTTGTTTATTCCTATCACCAAGCGATAAGAGCCTAAGAGGCTAGGGTACTTAAGAGAGCCTCGCTCCACCCTCCTCTGGGGAATCTACAATGGGAAATCCATCTGACAGTCAGTCACACACCATAACTCGTTGGCACGTACTGTAAGGTATAAAAAAGGTGCGCTCACTTTGTCGCTCGAACCCTTGAGTGGGGAGACCTAGTTGTGTGTAATCCTTCGCCAGCGAGAGTCTTTGTCTACACTCCCGCAAACCCACACGTAGACCAGAATTGTATGGCCTATAGCAACTATTTCCTTGTGCTTGTGGACCATCCTCATTTGGATACAGTTGGACTTCTTGTCAGAAATGCGAACTTGTTGGGCCATTTAAACTGGGACAAGTTCATATCCTATGACAATTGGGCCAAAAGCTTCTGAAATGTTGATGGGCCACTCTGTAGAAATTGTTTTTGTATGCTCGTGCTTGGGAACATTGTCGTTTGGATCCATTCGGACCTTTTATCATGGGATATGGGCTTGTTGGGCCATTTAAACTGGGACAAGAACGTATCTTATGGTGATTGGGCTAAAAGATTCCAAAACGCCGATGGGCCATTGTATGCTTGTGTTTGGGAAAATTATCATTTGGATACGGTTTGACTTCTTGCCATGAGATGAGAACTCGTTGGGCCATTTAAACTGTGACGAGTTCACTCCTATGACAGTTAGCCCAAAAACTTCTAAAATGATGATGGGCCGATTTATGTGAAAATTTTAATGAATTGATATATTCTTTGTATCACATGCATCTCATTCATCTCATGCATACATATATCATGTTAACACCCTCTATGTCCATAAAAGATATCATAGATTCTCGTTGGGTTGGGGAAGAGTGAAGACTCACTAAAAGACCGGTAACATATATGAGTACGTCTGATAACGAGGTATCCCGGATAGATCAGTTGGAAAATAGTTTCGCCAAGATTACCGAACAGTTGCAAGCCTTGACTATCGCCATGGCAATATGGTTGTACCCCGTGCTGGGGGAAATTCTGAGAATGTGAGGCGCGAGGAGCCTCCGAATGGGTTGGGGGATGATATCCCCGCTTTTGATGACGACATGGCAGAGTATGCAACAGGCAGAGTGATTGGGTCTCAGGCAGAATTTCAGAAGCTTCGGGATCAGGTTGAAACAGTTACCCGTAAAATGAGGGGTAAACATGAAGAGTTGTTAGATTATGAGGCAATGACCTTCAGAGAACAGCTGCCAGCTCAGTTTAAAATGCCCGACATGGCCAAGTTTAATGGGAATGGAGACCCGAGAGTCCATCTGCAGCAATATGTCTCAGTCATGAGTTCAGTAGGCCTATCACAGCGCCAAGTCCAAAAGATGTTTGGGATGTCACTCGAGGGGGCACCTGTGTTTGGTATCATAGCCTTGAGAGAAGGTTAAGGAAGATTGGAGGGAACTAGCTGATGCTTTTCTGAATTAGTATGTTACAGACTTAGAGATTGACTTGTCACTCCGTGATTTGGAGAACACTAAGCAGAAGCCAGAGGAAAGTTTCAAAGAGTATGTGGATCGCCGGAGAAGCCAGCTTTTGAAAATGCAGACTCGGCCTTCAGAGAAAGACCAAATTAAGATGATTATCAAGGGCACCAAGCCCTCTATTTATGGTAAGCTGAGGAGGATGACCTCCATGATTACTGATTCCGACAGTTGAGAGAGACTGTTATGGATATTGAAAAAGAGGTTGAAAACAGAAAGTTTTATGGCCATAATAGAAGAACTTGTGGGGCCTTCTGAGACCAAGCCCGCTACTGCCGAGGTCGCTACCATCAAGAACATGCAATTCTCCAATCTTGGTAGAACTTTGTCAAATGTGTTTGAGAAACTGAAAATGCAAGGACTTTTAAAACCTTTGGAACTTAGGCCATTTCTGAACCCTGTACCATCGAACCTCAACCTAAACCAGTATTGTTACTTCCATCAAGAAAAAAGGCCATGACACCGACAACTGTACCCGCCTTAGGCATGAGGTCCAAAACCTCATTGACTCCTATAAAATACCCAATCCAGAAAAAGAACAACCTAACACATATATAAATCTCTTGCCTAATTACCACTCCATTCCACCTACATGATCAACTCCGGCCTACCCGAAACCTTTGTCCTCCAAACTCTCAACCACCAGGCTTCTTGCATTGAGATAAAGGATAACAGTAGTAAAGAACCATAGGCCAATGAAGAAAGCAATATTGCGAATGACGAAGTTATTCCTTCTAGTTTATTTGATCTTGCAATTTTAATATAGACATTGATTTAGTCTACATGTTCGAACCATTTTCTTAAATGATAATAAAGACGTTCATTTCGCTGAATCTCTTCTGCAATATGTGTATATTTGAGAAAAGCATTCAACCTTGGTACTATGAAATTTAGTGATGTTTAGAACACAGGGAATCCTCGGAATAAACAAGCAGAAAAGATAAGATAGCCATTCAGAAATTGAGAAATGGGGTAGTGAAAATATCAGATTTGGAAGAGAATTAGTTCACTGAGCCGATCAACGTAGACAGATTGAAGCAGTGGCTTGCCTGAGGAAAAGAAGACTGAGCAGTCACCAAGAGAATTGGTAGAAGACCTAACCCGACGGGATAGGAACATTCATGCATGAATACACGTAACACATTTTGCATTCTTTTGTGTTTGTTTTGTTTTATGTTCACAGGTTTTGAAGAAGAAAAAAGAAAGCGGCAAAGAACAAGCTAATCAGAAACGGTAAAAAGCACAATATTGGATTTGGGTAATAATCCCAGGGTTGAGGACCATTTGAGTTTGAGTTTTGGGTATGGCACTCTGGAGGCGAGACCCACATTAGCATCAACATCAGTCTTTCCGGGTATGACACTCTGGGGGCGAGGCCCACATCAGTATCAGTTTTGGGGCAAAGCCCACATTCAGTACAGTTCGGGAACAAGCCCACAGTCTGCTCCGATCAGGAATAAAGCCCACATTCAGTACAATTCGGGAACAAAGCCCACAGTCAGCTCCGATCAGGGAATAAAGCCCATATTCAGTACAGTTCGGGAACAAAGCCCACAGTCAGCTCAGATCAGGGAATAAAGCCCACATTCAGTGCAATTCAGGAACAAAGCCCACATTCAGCATAGTTCGGGAATACAGCCCAGGAGAATAAAGCTCTCTCTCAGCACGGTTCGGGAATACAGCCCAAGAGAATAAAGCTCTCTCTCAATACAGTTCGGGAATACAGCCCAGGAGATAAAGCTCTATCTTAACACAGCTCGGGAATAAAGCCTAGAGGAATAAAGCCCTATCTTAACACAATCCGGGAACAAGGCACATGAGAATAACGCCCTATCTTGATACAGTTTGGAAAAAAACCTAGGGGAATAAAGCCCACTTTCAAAGCAGTTCGGGAATAAGGCCCAGGGGAATAAAGCTCTAACTTAACACAGCTCGGGAATAAAGCCTAGAGGAATAAAGCCCTATCTTAACACAATTCGGGAACAAGGCCCAGGGGAATAAAGCACTATCTTTACACGGTTCAGGAGCAAAGCCTAGAGGAATAAAGCCCGCTTGCAAAACAGCTCGGGAATAAAGCCCAGGAGAATAAAACTCTCTCTCAATGCAGTTCGAGAATAAAGCCCAGAGGTCAAAGCATCCCAGGATAACAAGTAAGTTAAGCAATAGCTGGCGAGCCAGGTAAGTGAAAATGCATTGCATAACTTTGATATGATTGTCACTGTTACATATTACACAAGTCCCATCAAAGTGGGGGCGACTGTAGGCACTGCATTTTTGCATGTGAGTCCCTATGATGAGTCTCATTTGGAGGCACTACCTTTTTAGTCGAGGAAGTTGCGGGAAACGGTTATCGGAAGGGAATCAGTATTTTGTTAAATTTATTCGCTTGTTTAGCTCCAGGCTCACTCGTTGGACCTCCGTTTTAAAGCACCTTTAGCCTAAAAAACCCTCAAACCATTAAACGTTGGCCCAAATTCACTCACCAAACCAACACAACATTTGATCCACCAAGGCAAGCCCACGCCCACCACCACCAAGCCCACACGCCCAAGGCCCTCAAAATACAACCCAATTGAATTAAATATTAATTAAATAATATACCAAACTAAATAAAATATAAATAATATACCAAATTAAATTAAATATTAATTAAGTCATATACAAATATAAAACAAACATGAAATATAATCACACCAAGTTAAAATCAATCAATCAAATATTATTCCTAATTAAAAATATATTATTCCTAACTTAAAATATTGTATGCATAATCAACACAAACCAAATCATATCTCCCTTTTAATGAGAAGATCTCTTCCTTGTCAAGCAAGGACTCACATATTCCCTTTGTCTATAAAAGCAATCCAAAACCAAAGCCATCCTCCTCTCCAAGCTCTCTCTATTCACGCACACAACAAGAAGAAAAACATAAAATTTCTCTCCTCCTCCACCATCCAAAAACCGAAAGTCTCAACCCTTAAACACCCTTACATTAACCGAATATCACAGCCCCATAAACCCCCACACATAACCGAAAATCTCCCTCATACAGCAGCCCTATTTATCGAAAATATACCCCAAACAGTGAGCAAAAAACACGCCTGAACAGCAGCCATAAAACACCCCAAACAACAGCCATAAAACGCCCCAAACAGCAGCCCATAAATCCCCAAAACAGTGAGTAAAAAAACGCCCCAAATAACAGCCCATTAACCGACCAAAAATAGCAGCCCTGCACCCATAAAACAGCCCCTAAATCACCTAAACCAGTAACAAAAAAACTGCACTTTTAATCCTTAAAATAATCACACAAAAACTGCACTTAAAGCCTTTAAAATCACCCAAAACAGTAGCCTAAAACACCAAAAACAGTGACCAAAATACGGCGGCGAAATGGCAGCAAAACAGCAGCAAAATGGAGTCAAAACAATAGCTTGAGTAGCGAAACAGCGAGGTAAAACGCAAACCAGTGAACCAGAAATGTTGAGGAGCTTTAGCCCTTCCGATCTCCGTGAAACGCAAGTCCGAAAGTCGACAAAAAAGATTAGACCTGAGGGTATTTTTCACATCCGTTTTCAATTGTATTTTTACTGTTTATTGAGTTTCGTTTGCATGATTATTATGGAGTGATGCATGTTGTGGCCTTTGAATAGATAAAAATGCATGTATTATAATATGATGTATGTTGTGGCCCTTGAATAAAATAAAAAGTGTGTCGCCTCTCGTGGTATAAAGAATGGAAACCCGGACATAAATTTCATAGCCGATTCCGAATGGACGGTAGTATGATCTGTACTCGGATACAACTCCACGTACCACTTGAGTAAACGGCGCATATTTCGTTTTATATGTTGTTTTGATTTGTTTATTATTCGCTACTTGATTTCCGCATGTTATTTGTTTATGTAATGATGTGATCGAGCGCATGGGCTTAGTAAGTTGGATTAAAGGTCCCTTATTTTGAGGGGTTAAAATATTTTACCACGATGCTTTGCCGCGCCGATTGATGTATATTCAGTTGAATGTAAGATGTGTTCAATCGGGTGTACGAAGCAAATATTATTGTCTTTATTCTTATATGCACGATGTGATCAAGCGCATGGCTTAGTAAGTTGGATTAAAGGTCCCCTATTTTGAGGGGTTAAAATCCATTACCACAATCTTTGCCGCGCCGATTGATGTATATCGGTTGAATGTAAGATGTGTTCAATCGGGTATACGAAGCCGATATTATTGTCTTTATTTTTATATGCATGATGCGATCGAGCGCATGGGTTTAGTAAGTTGGATTAAAGGTCCCCTATTTTGAGGGGTTAAAATCCTTTACTACGATGCTTTGCCGCCCGGTTGATGTATATTCGGTTGAATGTAAGATGTGTTCAATCGGGTATACGAAGTCTGATATTATTTATGTTATTTTTTATATGCATGATCTGATCGAGCGCATGGGCTTAGTAAGTTGGATTAAAGGTCCCCCATTTTGAGGGGTTAAAACCCTTTACCCCACGATGCTTCCCGCGCCGATTGATGTATATTCGGTTGAATGTAAAATGTTTTCATCGGGTATACGAAGCCGATATTATTGTCTTTATTTTTTATATGCATTATGTGTCGAGCGCATGGGCTTAGTAAGTTGGATTAAAGGTCTCCTATTCTGAGGGGTTAAAATCTTTTACCACGATGCTTTGCCGCGCCGGTTGATGTATATTCGGTTGACTGTAAGATGTGTTCAATCGGGTATACGAAGTCTGATATTGTTGTCTTTATCTTTATACGCATTGTAATGAAAAGCGCAATGGGCTTATGGTGTTGGACTAAAAGGTTCTCCATTTGGGGGAAGAAAAGCCTAAAAGGCTACATTTACCACGATATTTGCCGCGTCTTTCATCTATTGATTGCATCGTCTATCCTTGTCTTGGCTCGATCTATTATCATTGGTGTACCCATGTCATGATAGCATTTGGGCATTATTTCTCGCGGTATATAGGATGGAAACCCAGACATAAATTTCATAGCCGATTCCGAATGGACGGTAGTGTGATCTGTACTCGGGACACAATTCTACGTACCACATGGAAAAAGGCCAACGCACGTGTGTGTCAATTCTAGATATCTTTTCTGCATCACATCACGACATGTCTATTTTAGTGTATAGTTGTCTCTTTTTACCTTATGCATTTGTATTACCTCTTTAGTTATCTATTACCATTATGCGCTTAATTGTCTTCCCCTAATATGCATGCTTGTAAGAATGTTATTTGTTTGCGCTTCTTTGTCTGCCATGTGAAATTGTATGCTTTCCGTATGTCAATTTATCTTTATGCCTGAATTCGGACATAGATTATATGCAAATAGGTTGTATGCAAGTATGAAAATGTGTTATATGTATACTTAGATATGAGCTTTGTACCTATGCATGCAAACTTATGAGTAAACTATCCTTGGAAATATGTTGCTTAGACTTGTTAAGATTATTTCACAAATCATTTTATTACAAGTGGCATAAGTAAGGGACCATTCCGAACCCAAAGGTTTGAGGTCTTCCCTTGCGAGGGGTGAGTGCGGCCTTAAATCTTTATCCCGGTTCACACCAGGTGGCGACTCCATTATTCTCCGGTTTAGTCCCACGCGGGCTACTCCGTACTCCCAACCGGGCCGCGAGCCCGGAATAGCATGCGTCGCCCAGTTTCTGTGTCCCACAGTACCCGAGGGTTATTCTAGTAAATTCTCAAAATTTCCCTAAATTTCTACACTTTTATAATCTTTAATGGCATAAGTATAAATGGGGGATACTATTCAAGTATCCCCGAAATTCAAAAGAAAAGAAAGAAAAAAACGTGAAGAAGGACAAAGAAAAGAGGAAGTAGAAGAAAGAAGAAGAAGAAATAGGAAAAAGGAAGAGGAAGCAAGTGTTAATCACCCATTCATCAAACAAAGAAAAAGAAAAGCTACCATGAAGGCTTGAGGAATTAAGGAAATCAAGGGGAAAAAGGTAAGGAAACTTTAACCCGAATTTTAGATGTGATGTCTTGATGATTTGTTGGTTGATGGATATTGTTGAGTTATAGTTAGTTTTGTTTATATGGTTTTAGTGATAAAAAATTGATGATGGTGGGAAACCCCCAATTTGTTAAGTTTTGAGCATGAGATTAAGTAAAGATTATAGATTGCATATGAGTTTATATTAAGAATGATATTGATAATATTTTGGAGATTTGCTGAGGTTATTTGCTTATGTGGAGATATGGATAGATTGTTGAGAAAATTGAGTATGAAAGCATGAAGTTAATACCAGAATTTGGTCTCGCATCGCGACGCAGAATGCTTCGTGTCGCGACGCGAACTGGGAATTTTCCCAAAAATACTTCTAATTTGAGGTCCGTTGTGACGCGTATGGTCGTGCGTCACAACGCGTACTGGGAATTGTTGGGTATGTTTCTTGAATGATGCGTGTTGCGACGCGCGATGCGTGGTCAAAAACTTCCTAAATTAATTTCAAACCATCTTAGTTTCACCCGAACACATTGGAGGCCACCCTAAGAGTCTAATATCAACTCGTGTGTACATATTACATCATGATATGAGTATAATACCCTTAGAGTGATAACATTTACTTGAATAAGCAAATTTTACCTGATTTCGTAGTACATTTCTTAGTCCATTTCTAATCTAGTCTATCAAATATAGATCATCGAATGAAAAAGAGTTTTCTCAGCAAGAAAGTTATGCCAGCCAAATTCCAACCAGTGAGTGGAGATATTCTTTTAAGTTATTTTCATTATGTTGTTGTTTATATCACACTTAATTTTTACTTTTAGGGCGTTAGCCAATTTTATTATCAGTTATATTTTGTTTAGCATGTTTTAAGAAATGATTTAGAAAAGAAATGTTTTCTAAACATGAGTTTTATTTTTCGAGGCATGGGGGAAAAACCTACCTCAATATGTAACTGGTTACAGACTTGGAATTGACGGATGACATATGCACATGTAGAGGACTGAGGGTATTGCGATACGTAACGCCCCCAGATCATAGTTTAGAACTAGGGATGACAGATGCCCCTAGATCCTAGTTTTAGAGCTTGGAGGGTAGCATAGATATGCACCTCAAGTTCTAGTTCAGTGGTTGGGGGATGGCGATACGTAACGCCCCAAGACCACTAGTTTCAAGGACATGAGTGGCATACTTTGGGGGACGATGATACGTAATGCCCCAAAGTCATGGATGTGCACTCCTAGCTCTAGTTAGGCATATTGGGGGACGACAGTGATACCTTATACGTCAGGTTTTCAGAGACAAATACAGATTTCAAAATATTTTTCAGATACAGTTTTCAGAAAAAGTTTTTTAGAAAAGAAAGTTTTCATAAAATAACAGTTTTATAAGAAACTTTTTTGAAAAGATAAGTTTTACTGAAAGAGTTCAGAATAGATTTTTAGAAAGAAACCCAGAGTTTTCAGACAGAAAAATAGTATAAAGCTATTTCTTGAACTTTGGATTTAAAACCAAATATTTTTATAACAGTATTTTCAGTTTTCGTCTACTCACTTAGATTATTCAAACGATCCAACCCCCTCCCAGTGTTTTATTTTGCAGAACCTTGAAGGACGAGCTCGGGAGGATGGATACTGATGGCAGTCACTAGAGGGTCTAAGTCCACCAGGGTGTGTATAAAGTTTCAGTATTGTGAGAGTCAAAGTAAAAGCTGTATGTCATGCACTGTATAGAATGAGTTATTGAAATGCGCTAATGTGTTTATTATCAGAGTTGGGATGTGTAGTACTAATGAGTACACTATATGAGTATTTGAGATGCATTTCATGTTGATGAGTCGGGGAAATAGTCCATATGCATGAGAAATTTTGTTGAGATTAGCTCAGTTAAGATGTTTACAGACAGATAGTCAGAGGCTGAGGGAAATAGTACGGCCTATTCCCTGCTGGTAGCATCTCTCGGATTGGGGATGTTACACAGATGGTATTAAAGTATGGTCTAGGGAGTCAGTGACTGCAGTGGATAGAGTGTTGGGGTTTTGTATACGCAGTCCAGGATACTCGTATGCGAGGCACTACCTCTTCAGTATCTGATCCTCGAGTATGTCCTCAAGATCTATTGACAGGTTAGTAAGTTTTCACAGATGATTCGAATAGTATTCCTTACAAGAACAACTATACTCTAGATCCAAGTTGAGAATTCCCCTGTAGTTATCCTGGCCTATCTCCAGAGTTCAGAACAAACTATGAAACTAGATAGTAAAGATCTAAGAAAAGTTACCCAAAGGAGTGGGAAGAGAATCTATAAGAAAAGTAAAAGAGGACGTACATATGATTAAAGTAACCAGATAATAGTAAGAATCAAAGACAGAGAGTTAAATAGTAAAAGATAACACTAGAACTTATAGTAAAGAAGAATATAGCAAGTCTGAACAAGAGTAAAATACCGAGTAGGCCTAAGTAAAGTTCCTTCCCTCCAAGCAAGATTTCTTTCCTCGTCAGAAAATTCTTCCAAGTTGATCCAATAGCTCTTGAGCACCTCGTATAGATAGCGAGTTCCCCAATTAACCAAGAACAACCATAAGGCAGAAGAAGCAAGAAATTAGGATTGGTCGTGGAGGCTTCTAATAGATGTAAGATGTCATAAGAATGCATAGATTCTAGATTCCCCAAACTCAAACCTGCAAGCAAATAAGATGAATGATGTCATAAAAATGATTGGTTGCCCTAACCAAAGAATCCAATAGACAAGGCCCTGACCTACCCAGATTCTCACCCCTCCGTAATGTCAGTCAATGAAGTTTTCCTGATAGAGCCTAGCTCATACCTACCTTACATGAGTAATAGACTCTACCAAGACATCGAGTACTAGAACAAGGATATCGATATCTGTTGAGCCGTGAGATGTTTGCCTTAGCCTCTATGAGTATAAATAAAAATAACCGTAAGGGAGCCCGATGAGAGTTTACTCTAAGAACAGAAACAGAAAACCTTGGAAGGTAGATAAACCAGAAAAGAATTCATGAAGCTTCAGAAGATATGAAGAATGGAACTCAATATAGTCCAAAGATCTAGGCAAGTCAGCACGAGGCTTGTAGTACTAGTAGAACTCCCCAGAATAGATCAAACATAGAAGAATCTACGAATCAGCCCAAAGCTAGTAGAAATCTGTGGAAGTTTGAAAGAATAGACTCGTGAGGTTGGAGATATTTAAGAGTGACAAGTGTACCAGTATGGACAGAAGAACAGAGTGCCATAGTTATGATTTATAGCAAGAGCATAGAGCAAAGATCTAAGAAGTGTTAGTCTCTAAGACATGCCACAAGATCATAAATATGATTATTTGTGTGAAATAGCAAGAAAAAATGGCGGAATCACTTACATTGAGAGATGGAGAAATTTCAAAAAATTTCTCTTTGGATGAAGCTCCAAGCTTGTTGTTTGTTGTTTTTTCCTTGGGTGAGTTTCTCTATCACCTCATTTGACTCCTCAAGGTGCTAGCTTTGTTGAAAATTTTGAAGCAAAATTTCCACTTCAATGGAAGAAGCAATCGGCCAAGAAGAGAGAATGAGAGATTTTGTGTTAGACTTGGTGGTTATGTGTTTAATAAGTTAATTAAATAAGCCAAACTACTTCCATCAAGTTTTGACCTTTGATGTAAGTCATGCGGTCCCACCACATTTTAAATTCAAAATTTGAGTTGGTTTCCTCAACACACAACTAAGTCACGGGCAATTTAATCGGGTTCGTTTAATTCCGAATAAATGAATTTTCCATCGCGCCATAATTAAATCCAATTTAATTAAATAATTATGCCTCAAAAAATTCTTACGATAGTCGCTTTCGAATTAATTCTAAATTAATTCGTTCGCCTGAATTAAAATCCAACTTTAATTTCCTATTAAAATCTGATTTGAATTAATATATCTCATATATAATTTTAGTCACAAATAAATAAATTAAATAGAAAAATCCAATTTAACTATTAAATTTATTTTATCGATTAATTCTAAATTAATCGCGTTCTCTCTTATATATGAATTTAATCCCAGATTAATTCTTGCCGCAATTAATCCCAAATTAATTTTCTCTATCATAATTAATAACAGATTAATTCTATTTGAGTCAAATATCATTGGTGAATCTTTGGGAAGCGACCCAAGAGATTCCTGGATATGTTGGCAGTAAATACAGTTATTGGACTATCCGAACACATGCATACCCCGTACCATGTTCTCACTGATTTACAAGACATGGTTGGCTTCTATCAAAGCACTGTGCCTACCCAATTCTCCAGAAATATTCGCCGAGGAATATCATTTGTATCAAGCGTAGTAATACTAATATAATGTAATGCGTAATACGATCCAGTATCAGATGTCACATGTTAGGCCTAGGGTTAAGACTATGTCTGCCCCATACGAAGCATATATCGGATCCCAAGTAACTAATCTCTGTAATCAGGAAGTCAAGACCTAGTCATATTATCCCGATAGCTGCAGCTTTTAAGAGTACTAGTTTCGTATCGTGTGTGACCATCATCTCCATATGACTGAAGTGATACTCCCATCTTGACATCACATCCAATACACTATGATTCTCAATAAATCCAATACAGGCGTACACAGAACCTGTTAAAGCTCTAGATGATCAATACTAAAGTAAACAGATTGTCGCAAGTAATAGCGACGTAAGTCTCAAGTTAAAGATCACATACACCTACCCTGATTCAGATTCTCATAGACACATAGTCATACTACCAATAGGATTCCGAGTGGGTCTATCTAGAGCGAACTGTTCCCGGTCCAACGGCTAACAGAAACTCTTATTACACTTGCATAAGTATCTAATACCTAAATATATGAAGAACTATGCCGTTAAGATTCCATAACGCGCACAAGTGTAATACTAGTCTATTCCGCATTATCAATGTCCAGTCTCGATAATACTTCGACTAGGGATATTTAATGATTAAACTGTTCGTGGATTAATACTGTCACATATCTTATTAATCCGATTTAACCATATAGACTTTTATCATTAATATATATCCAAGTAATCTAATTACTATAATGATAAAATAGCAATTTCCTTTTGTCACATTGATAATTTGTACAAAAACACAATGTTCTTTACAAATAGTGATGCTATAGGTCATAATTGTCCACAGAAAAGTAATAAGAAGAATGAACCACTATTAGCCTCAGTATCATGGCGTAGAGTAAAGAAATAGGATATGAAAAAAGTAAGTAGGAAACAAGAAATGATAAGATAATTTAGTACGTATAGTAATATAGGTAATGTAATTTGGAGACAACAATGCAAGTGAAGACCTCAGAGTGATTGATAAAAAAGTAAGGAACCCTAAGGCATGTTGTGGGAACACACAGGAAACTGGGCGACGCAATGCTGTTCCAGGCTCGGGGGCCTAGTTGGGAGTACGGAGTAGCCACGGGGGACTAAACCGGAGAGTAATGGAGTCGCCACCCGGTGTGAACCGGGACAAGATTTAAGGCCGCACTCACCCCTCGCAAGGGAAGACCTCAAACCATTGGGTTCGGAATGGTCCCTTACTTATGCAACTTGTAATGTAAAGATTTATGCAATAATCCAACCAAGCCTATGACATATATTTCCAAGTGCAACACAATCCTAGATTCACATGCTTAAAAGTATAGTTTACATCTAACATACATGAAACCAAATCTTATTGCCAAATTCACATGCTCAAAAGTAGGCTTTTGCAACAACAAGCACATAACGTCATAAGAATTCAATCATTCATGTAAATATAAACACAAACAGTCATGGTGACATTTGCATGTAATGTAAAGGAAATCAAAATGACGACAAATAATATTGTAGGCACATAACGGAAACAGAAACAGACTAGAGAGGTAATACAAATGCATAGCGTACAAAGGGGTAACCATATGCTAAGATGGACATGTCGTAATGTGATGCAAGAGGATTTGTTTACCGTGTGCGTTCGTGTAGCGTTCGTAGACGCGTTCGAACGGTAAACAGAAGGTTCTCGTTCGAGTAGCGTTTGTAAACGCGTTCGAACGGAAATGAAACAGAATGCTCACGTTCGTATGGCGTTTATGAACGCGTTCGAACAGAAATGAAACAGAATACTCACGTTCGTGTGGCGTTTGTGAACGCGTTCGAATGAAAATGAAACAGAATGCTCACGTTCGTATGGCGTTCGTGAACACGTTCGAACAGAAATAAGACCTGATGCATGACAAGGCAAAATACATGCGCGTTCGAGTTGCGTTCGTAAACGCGTTCGAACGGGAACAGACCTGATGCTTGAAATGGGACGCAATACATAAACAACAAAATAAAGGGGCGCGGCGAAGTACTGCCGTAAAGGTGGCCTTTTGGGGCTCTTGATCTCTCAAAGAGAGGACCTTTAGACCAACATACTAAGCCCATGCGCGTCACATCAAATCATGCATACAAACATAAAGACAATCATATCAAACTAAGTATGCCCGATTGAGCGTATCTTGCATTCAACCGAACACATCAACCGGCGCGGCAAAACATCGTGGTAAAGGGCTTTAAACCCCTCCCCATGGGGGATCTTTCATTCCACTTACTAAGCCCATGCGCTTGATTGAACCATGCATAAAAAAAACATAAAGACAATCATATCAAACTAAGTATGCCCGATTGAACGTATCTTGCATTCAACCAGACACACATCAACCGGCGCGGCAAAGCATCGTGGTAAAGGGCTTTAACCCTTCTCCATCGGGGATCTTTCATTCCACTTACTAAGCCCATGCGTTCAATCGGATCATGCAGGAATAGGCGACATACAGAATTCAAGTGACGAGAAATAAATAAACCAAAGCAACACAAAACAAGAGAAGGTGCTGTTTACTCAAGTGGTACGTGGAGTTGTATCCCAAGTACAGACCGCACCCGTCCATTCGGATTCGACTACGAAATTTACGTCTGGGTTTCCATCCTATATACTACAAGAGACGACACTCTTCCATTTCATTCAAGCCACAACATGCATCCACAAACGACTCTTCCATTTCATTCAAGCCACAACATGCATCCACAAACGACTCTCATGCGAATAGAATTCAATAATAAAAGAAAACGAATATAAACTAATGAAAAGCGTGCCCTCAGGTCTAACCTTTTAAATCACCTCTCGGATGTACGGTACACGATCGTCGGAAGGGTGGATGCTCCGCAACTCTTCCGGTTCACTGGTTCACTGTTCTCGTTCGTTGTCTTACTGTTTTGAGTCGTCGTTCTCCGTCTTTTGCTGTTGTTTTTGCTGTATTTCTGCTCACCGTTTCAGCTCACTGTTTCAGGTCCTATTATTCTGTTTCAGTGGACTGTGTTTTGATGTTCTTGGTGGACTGTTTTGGGTGCTCTTTTGGTGTTTTTAGGCTACGGTTTTGGTGTGTTTGGGGAGGTATTGGGCTGCTGTTTGGGACTGATTTCAAGGGTTAGGGGCTGCTGTGTGTTGTTCTCGTTAATTTGGTGAAGGAAGGGTGTTGTGTGTGTTGTTTGTGTTTTGTAGTTTGCGTGTGATATGGAGAGTGTCTTGATGTCTTGGGCGTGTATTAGAGAGAGTGGAGAGCTAGGGGAGGCTTTTCTTGTATGAATGAGCTAGGAGATTGGATGTCTTGGTTATGGGTTGTTTATATAGAAGAGAGCTAGGGGTTGTCCTTGTCTCACAAGGAAGAGATCTAGTTCCCAAATTAAGAGTGATAGGAAAGGTATATACAAGATTGAGGGGGGACAAAATATTTTAAATTAGGAAGTCAAATAATCTAAATTGGTGGATATCTTATTGAATTAGGAAGTCAAATATATGATTGGCTTTAATTGGTTAGGATTGATTTTAATTAGGCATATCTTATTTTAATTTTAGTATATGAATTATTTAAATATATTTAAATTAGGCATGATTTTAGTTTAAGTTTGGTAAATGTTTTATTTAATTAATTTAATTATTATCTAATTAGTTAATGTTTTAATTAATATTTATTTATTTAATTTGGGATGGTGTTTTATGGGCTTTGGGGGCTAATTGGGCTGGGGTGCGAGGCTAGCAGCAAAACCAGAATTAACCGACACCGTTCGAACGCTTCCTCGAACGCGGCACGAACGTCCACAATCTGCCTGACGTTCGAACGAAGTAACGAACGCAGCACCAACGAAGACAGTGAACTTGTTTATTCTGAATTCCCCATTCCGATGTCCGTTTTCCGTGACCTCCGTGACTTAAAAGGTAGTGTCTCCAAAATGAGACTCATTATAGGGACTTATGTGTAAAAATGCAGTGCCTACAATCGCCCCCACTTTGATGGGACTTATGTAATGTGTAACAGTGACAATCCTATCAAAGTTATGCAATGCATTTTCACTTACCTGGCTCGCCAGCTGCCACTTGACTTACCATGTGTTGAGTTGAGTTGATTTGGATGGTGAGGTGCTGCGACCCCTGGTTCATTCCCGAACCGTGCTGTGATGTGGTCCATTCTCGAACCGTTGCTGTGAGGTGGTCCATTCTCGAACCGTTACTGTAAGGTGGTCCATTCTTGAACCGTTACTGTGAGTTGGTCCATTCCCGGACCGTTACTGTGTGAGGTGTCCATTCTCGAACTGTTACTGTAAGGTGGTCCATTCCCGAACCGTTACTGTGAGACGTCCATTCCCGAACTATTACTGTGAGGTGGTCCATTCCCGAACCGTTACTGTAAGGTGGTTATTCCCAAACCATGACTGTGAGTGTTCATTCTCGAACTGTTACTGTAAGGTGGTCCATTCCGACCGTTACTGTGAGGTGGTTCATTCCCGAACCGTTCTTCCATTCTTGTGAGTGCCATTCCCGGCTTGGTTCATTCTCGAACTGTGTTTCCATTCTTGGATTGCCATTCCCGGCTTGTTCATCTCGAACTGTGTTTCCATTCTTGGAGTGCCATTCCCGGCTTGTTCATTCTTGAACGGTGTTTTCCATTTTGGAGTGCCATTCCCGGCTTGTTCATTCCGGAACTGTGTTTCATTCTTGGATTGCCATTCTCGGCTTGTTCATTCTTGAACTCTGCTCTATTCTTGGATTGCCATTTCTGGCTTGTTCATTCTTGAACTGTCCATTCCCGGACTATATCTCCATTCTCGAAGTGCCATTCTCGCAGAACTGATCTGATGTGATGCGGGCCTCCCCCCCAAATGCCATACTCGGCATGCTGATCTGATGTAAAATGGGCCTCGCCCCAGAAGCCATACCCGGCAATGCTGATACTGATGTATGTGGGCCTCGCCCCCAGAATGCATACCCGGCAATGCTGATACTGAGTAATGTGGTCTCGCCCCAGAATGCCATACTCGGCAAGACTGATACTGATGCTGATGTGGGCCTCGCCCTAAACTGATGCTGATGTGGGCCTCGGCCCTAACTGCTACTGAATATGGGCCTCGCCCCCAAACTGATATTGATGTGGGCCTCGACCCTCGGGATTCATCCCAAACTGATACTGATGATATGGGCCTCGCTCATGTGATTCGTTCCTGAAGATTGCTGACATTGTACTGTTACTGCTTCTGGTTGGCTTGCATTCGGCGCTTTCTCTTTTTTTTTCTCCTTTGAAACCTGTTATTACAAAACAGAACAAACACGAAAGGATGCAAAATGAGTTATGTGTATGCATGCATGAATGTTCCTATCCCGTCGGGTTAGGTCTTCCGTCAATTCTCTTGGTGACTGCTTAGCCTTCTCTTCCTCAGACAAGCTATTTCTTCAATCTGTCTACGTTGATCGGCTCGGTGAACTAATTCCCTTCCAGTCTGATATCTTCACTGGCTCTATTTCCCAATTTCTGAATGTCTATCTTATCTTTTCTGTTTGCTTATTTCGAAGGTTCCCCGTGTTCATCACTGGATTCCATAGTACCAAGGTTGAATACTTTTTCTCTCAAATATATTCATATTGCAGAAGAGTTCCAGCAAAATGAACGTCTTTATTATTGTTGAGGAAAAGAGTTCGAAAAAGTAACAAAATCAATGTCATTTAAAAAACTAGATCAAATAGACTAGGAGGAACATCTCCATTATCCGCAGCACTGCCTTCTTCTTCAGCCTATGGTTCTTCACTGTCATCCATGTAAGAAGCTTGGTGGTTGATGGTTCTTTTCATGGGTTGGGTATTTTATGGGAATCTATGAGATCTTGAATTTCATGCCTGAGGCGGGCAGTTGTAGGCGGTGTCATGGCCATGTAGCTGGTGGAAGTGACAATAAAGGTTCACATTTATGTGTGGTGGTGGTGGGGGGGTGTGGAAGTGGCTTGCCTTCTAAGGGTTTCAAGATTCCTTGTCCCTATAACTTTTCAAATACCTTCGACAAAGGTCTACCAAGGTTGGAGAATTGCCGGTTTCTGATGGCAGCGACTTCGGCAGTAGCGGGCTTTGTCTCAGAAGGCCCCCCAAAAGTTCTTTTATTCTGGCCATAAAACTTTATGTTTTCAGCCTCCTCTTCCTCAATATCCATGACAGTTTCCCTCAACTGTCGAAAATCAGAATCATCGAAGTCATCCTCCTCAGCTTACCATAAATAGAGGGCTTGGTGCCCTTGTAATCATCTTCTTAATGGTCTTTCTCTGAAGGCCGAGTCTGCATTTTCAAAAGCTGGCTTCTCCAGCCAGATCCACATACTCTTTGAAACTTTCCTCTGGCTTCTGCTTAGTGTTTTCCAAATCACGGAGTGACAAGTCACTTTCTAAGTCTGTGACATACTGCTTCAGAAAAGCATCAGCTAGTTCCCTCCAATCTTCCTTAACCTTCTTCTCAAGGCTATGATACCAAACCACAGGTGCCCCCTCAAGTGACATCCCAAACATCTTTTGGACTGGCGCTGTGATAGGCCCACTGAACTCATGACTGAGACATATTGCTGCAGATGGACTCTTGGGTCTCCATTCCCATTAAACTTGGCCATGTCGGGCATTTTAAACTGAGCTGGCAGCTGTTCTCCGAAGGTCATTGCCTCATAATCTAACAACTCTCATGTTTACCCCTCATTTTGCGGGTAACTGTTTCAACCTGATCCCGAAGCTTCTGAAATTCTGTCTGAGACCCAATCACTTTGCCTGTTGCATACTCTGCTATGTCATCATCAAAAGTGGGGATATCATCCCCCAACCCATTCGGAGGCTCTTCGCGCCTTACATTCTCAGAATTTCCCCCAGCACGGGGCACAGCCATATCTTTCATGGCAGTAGTCAAGGCTTGCAACTGTTCAGTAATCTTGGCGAACCATTCTCCAACTGATCTATCCGGGATACCTCAATATCTGATTCACTCATGTCTGTTCTCAGTATTTTGGTGAGTCTTCCTTTTTTCTAACCCAACGGGAATCTATGATGGCTTTCAGAACACAAGGGTTAACATGATTATATGTATGCGTGGGGTGCATGAGATGCATGTAACATATATAACATACTAAATCATTAAAATTCTCAAATAAATCGGCCTATTATCATTTTAGAAGCTTTTGGGACAACTGTCATAAGAGTGAACCCGTCCAGTTTAAATGGCCCAACGAGTTCATGTCTTATGGCAAAGAGCCCCAACTAAATCCAAATGATAATATTCCGAACACAATCATAAAATGGCCTATTGTATTTAGAAGCCTTTTGGCCCAATCGTCATAAAATATGTTCTTGTCCAGTTTAAATGGCCCAACAAGCCCATATCTCATGACAAAAGACCTAGATGGATTCAAATAGCAATGTTCCCAAACATAAGCATACAAGGAAGATATTATAAACATAAAATAATAACTTCTACCGTGTGGCCCACCATCATTTCAGAAGCTTTGGGCCTAATTGTCATAAGATACGAACCTGCCCCAGTTTAAATGGCCCAGCAAGTTCGCATTTTTGACAAAGAGTCCAATTCATCCAAATGATAATGGTCCTAAAGCACAAGGAAATATTTGTTATAGGCTATACAACCCGGTCTACGCATGGGTTCGTGGGAGTATGGACAAAGGCTCTTATCGGCGAAGGATGGCCCACAACTAGGTCTTCCCAATCAAGGGTTCGAGCAACCAAGTGAGCACACCCTTTTTTATACACTAAGGTACGTGCCAATGAGCTATGGTGTGTGACAGACTGTCAAATGGATTTCCCGTTGTAGATTCCCTCAGAGGGAAGGTGGAGCGAGGCTCACTTAAATACCCAAGCCTCTTAGGCTCTTATCGCTTGGTGTCAGGAATAAACAACGAGTCCTCCAAATTAGTCCATCACAATCGGCTACGAGTAGATGGCTATCTAGGTGCCTTCACAGCTTTTCCTTCTAGAAATTTAGTGAGTGAAGGAAGACACCAAACCATTACCTAGCCTCAAAATGCCTTTGATCACAACCCCCATTTCACACATTTGTAGACACGGTTAATTAAAGCATAAATCTATACATTACAAGGCATTATTTCGGGGCCGATTCTCTATCCCCAGTGGAGTCGCCAGACTGTGGGAACACACAGGAAACTGGGCGACGCAATGCTGTTCCAGGCTCGGGGGCCTAGTTGGGAGTACGGAGTAGCCACGGGGGACTAAACCGGAGAGTAATGGAGTCGCCACCCGGTGTGAAATGGGACAAAGATTTAAGGCCGCACTCACCCCTCGCAAGGGAAGACCTCAAACCATTGGGTTCAGAATGGTCCCTTACTTATGCAACTTGTAATGTAAAGATTTATGCAATAATCCAACCAAGCCTATGACATATATTTCCAAGTGCAACACAATCCTAGATTCACATGCTTAAAAGTATAGTTACATCTAACATACATGAAACCAAATCTTATTGCCAAATTCACATGCTCAAAAGTAGGCCTTTGCAACAACAAGCACATAACGTCATAAGAATTCAATCATTCATGTAAATATAAACACAAACAGTCATGGTGACATTTGCATGTAATGTAAAGGAAATCAAAATGACGACAAATAATATTGTAGGCACATAACGGAAACAGACAACTAGAGAGGTAATACAAATGCATAGCGTACAAAGGGGTAACCATATGCTAAGATGGACATGTCGTAATGTGATGCAAGAGGATCTGTTTACCGTGTGCGTTCGTGTATCATTCGTAGACGCGTTCGAACGGTAAATATAAGGTTCTCGTTCGAGTAGCGTTTGTAAACGCGTTCGAACGGAAATGAAACAGAATGCTCACGTTCATATGGCGTTTATGAACGCGTTCGAACGGAAATGAAACAGAATACTCATGTTCGTGTGGCGTTTGTGAACGCGTTCGAACGAAAATGAAACAGAATGCTCACATTCGTATGGCGTTCGTGAACGCGTTCGAACAGAAATAAGACCTGATGCATGACAAGGCAAAATACATGCGCGTTCGAGTTACGTTCGTAAACGCGTTCGAACGGGAACAGACCTGATGCATGAAATGGGACGCAATACATAAACAACAAAATAAAGGGGCGCGGCGAAGTAGTACTGCCGTAAAGGTGGCCTTTTGGGGCTCTTGATCTCTCAAAGAGAGGACCTTTAGACCATATACTAAGCCCATACACGTCACATCAAATCATGCATACAAACATAAAGACAATCATATCAAACTAAGTATGCCCGATTGAGCGTATCTTGCATTCAACCGGACACACATCAACCGGCGCGGCAAAACATCGTGGTAAAGGGCTTTAAACCCCTCCCCATGGGGATCTTTCATTCCACTTACTAAGCCCATGCGCTTGATTGAACCATGCATAAAAAAAACATAAAGACAATCATATCAAACTAAGTATGCCCGATTGAACGTATCTTGCATTCAACCAGACACACATCAACCGGCGCGGCAAAGCATCGTGGTAAAGGGCTTTAAAACCTTCCCCATCGGGGATCTTTCATTCCACTTACTAAGCCCATGCGCTCGATCGGATCATGCAGGAATAGGCGACATACAGAATTCAAGTGACGAGAAATAATAAACCAAAGCAACACAAAACAAGAGAAGATGCCGTTTACTCAAGTGGTACGTGGAGTTGTATCCCAAGTACAGACCGCACTACCGTCCATTCGGATTCGGCTATGGAATTTACGTCTGGGTTTCCATCCTATATACCACAAGAGATGACACTCTTCCATTTCATTCAAGCCACAACATGCATCCACAAACGACTCTCATGCGAATATAATTCAATAATAAAAGAAAACGAATATAAACTAATGAAAAGCGTGCCCTCAGGTCTAACCTTTTAAATCACCTCTCGGATGTACGGTACACGATCGTCGGAAGGGTGGATGCTCCGCAACTCTTCCGGTTCACTGGTTCACCATTCTCGTTCGTTGTCTTACTGTTTTGAGTCGTCGTTCTCCGTCTTTTGCTGCTGTTTTCGCTGTATTTCTGCTCGCCATTTCAGCTCACTGTTTCAGGTCCTATTCTTCTGTTTCAGTGGACTGTTTTGATGTTCTTGGTGGATTGTTTTGGGTGCTCTTTTGGTGTTTTTAGGCTACGGTTTTGGTGTGTTTGGGGAGGTATTGGGCTGCTGTTTGGGACTGATTTCAAGGGTTAGGGGCTGCTGTGTGTTGTTCTCGTTAATTTGGTGAAGGAAGGGTTACTGTGTGTGTTGTTTGTGTTTTGTAGTTTGCGTGTGATATGGAGAGTGTCTTGATGTCTTGGGCGTGTATTAGAGAGAGTGGAGAGCTAGGGGAGGCTTTTCTTGTATGAATGAGCTAGGAGATTGGATGTCTTGATTATGGGTTGTTTATATAGAAAAGAGCTAGGGGTTGTCATTGTCTCACAAGGAATAGATTAGTTCCCAAATTAAGAGTGATAGGAAAGGTATATACAAGATTGAGGGGGGACAAAATATTTTAAATTAGGAAGTCAAATAATCTAAATTGGTGGATATCTTATTGAATTAGGAAGTCAAATATATGATTGGCTTTAATTGGTTAGGATTGATTTTAATTAGGCATATCTTATTTTAATTTTAGTATATGAATTATTTAAATATTTAAATTAGGCATGATTTTAGTTTAAGTTTGATAAATGTTTTATTTAATTATTTAATTAATTTAATTATTATCTTATTTAGTTAATGTTTTAATTAATATTTATTTATTTATTTTGGGATGTGTTTTATGGGCTTTGGGGGGCTAATTGGGCTGGGGTGCGAGGCTAGCAGCAAAACCAGAATTACCGACACCGTTCGAACGCTTCCTCGAACGCGGCACGAACGTCCGCAATCTGCCTGACATTCGAACGAAGTAACGAACTCAGCACCAACGAGGACAGTGAACTTGTTTATTCTGAATTCCCCCTTCCGATGTCCGTTTTCCGTGACCTCCGTGACTTAAAAGGTAGTGTCTCCAAAATGAGACTCATCATAGGGACTTATGTGTAAAAATGCAGTGCCTACACATGTATTAGTCAATTCAGTTCCCAACAGTATGAATAGAAATTTTTCCTTCAACTATGGTAAGTATTTAGTAACCTAACCAGACATGTGAGCATATATCCATTCCCAACTTAGAACCCAGTAAAAAGAAGAACAAGTAAAATGGAGTACTTGACAGAATAGATGGATTATGAGGCGCCTAGATCAAAAGAAATGGGCTAAACATACAGATAAAATTTTTTGATGAATAGTACCTGATGGTCATTCTAGTAAATTCTCAAAATTTCCCTAAATTTTTGCATTTTTCTAATCTTTAATGGCATAAGTATAAAAGAGGGATACTATTCAAGTATCCCCAAAATTCAAAAGAAAAAGAAAGAAAAAAACGTGAAGAAGGAAAAATAAAAGAGGAAGAAGAATAAAGAAGAAAGAAGAATAAATAGGAAAAAAGAAGAAGAAGCAGTGTTAACCACTCATTCATCAAACAAAGAAGAAGAAAAGCTACCAAGGAGGCTTGAGGAATTAAGGAAATCAAGGGAAAAAAAGGTAAGGAAACTTTAACCCGAATTTTAGATGTTGATGTCTTGATGATTTGTTGTTTGATGGATATTGCTGAGTTATAGTTATTGATGTTTATATGGGTTTAGTGATAAGAAAATGATGATGGTGGGAAACCATCAATTTTTTAAGTTTTGAGCATGAGATTAAGTAAAGATTATAGATTGGATATGAGTTGATATTGAGAATGATATTGATAATATTTTGGAGATTTGTTGAGGTTATTTACTTGTGTGGAGATATGGATAGAGTGTTGAGAAAATTGAGTATGAAAGCATGAAGTTAAAACCAGAATTTGGTCTTACGTCGCGACGTAGAATGCTCCACATCGCGATGCGAACTAGGAATTTTCCCAGAAATGATTTTGGTTTAATGCATGTCTCGATGCGCAAGGTCGTGCGATGTGACTCGCACTAGGAATGTTAGGGTATGTTTCTGGAATGATGCGCATCATGACGTGCGATGCCCTGCGCCGCGACGCTGTTGGGAAGCGTTTGCGAGTGCGCACCGGAAAATCAAAATTATTATGCCGCTTTCCATTTGCCCAAGACCCATTTGTTTTGATTATTCTATAAGCCAATGCATGTTACTATATATTCTAAGCATAAAACTCATAAAACATGCAAAGAACATAAACCTAAACATGCTAACTATCATAAGAACTCTAAATAAAATAAAGAAAGAAAAATACTTACTTGAACCGTAAACTCCTCCAGTCCTCCCTCCAATATACAAGCTTTTCTCGAACTCAGCAAGCTCTTCCACGTTCCAAAGAGCCACCCAAGTGTGTGGCCTCCAAATATGCACACACCAAAGCCAAAACTCAATGGCAAGACTACGTCTTGACTGCACGGGTACTTTTCCTTTGGTGCTAGCCTAGGTAAATACCTCAAAACTTTTAACTCGAGGTTCATCTAGTCAATTAGACTTAAGGATCCTCAAAATCAGTGGCTTACTCTTAAACTATAGAGTTGCTCACTTATATAAACCCAAGATATAAAAGGTTTGGTGTAAAAATTTGTGAAGGTTGACTGCACGGGTACTTTTCCTTTGGTGCTAGCCTAGGTAAATACCTCAAAACTTTTAACTCGAGGTTCATCTAGTCAATTAGACTTAAGGATCCTCAAAATCAGTGGCTTACTCTTAAACTATTGAGTTGCTCACTTATATAAACCCAAGATATAAAAGGTTTGGTGTAAAAATTTGTGAAGAATTCTTTGGGTTTATATAGTGCTCCAAAGACAACAATTGGATCTTAATTTAGTGGTTTAATGAGATTATAAAACCCTAATAAGAGTTTGGGCCGAATTGGAATTCAAAACAAATAACAAAATTTTTTTTACTATTCACGTGAATAGTAATTTTTTTTTAATTCCAATTCCCAAAGTGCCCCTATCTACATTCACCAATCCCTAAGTCATTATGGAACCTCATAAATGATCTGTTCAATAATTAAACACATTGAACCATTTATGAACAATTCCTACAGCAATCATATATGCTGTTATATTTGTACTGTGCACTGTTAACCATTGATTTCGACTTTGTTGTGTGTGTGACCTTTTGGGTTCCCCTCAAGGGAACATGTGAAGCTTAACCATGAGACACCAGTATTTCTAGTGATAGTCAAATGTACTAGCTAAGAAAAAGCCAATCGAGTCAAATAATTGTTGAGTATAACTAAAGATCTAGAGAAAAGGATTTCCTTGGAGACAAAGAATGTTGAGCACAACTAAAGGTCCAGAAATGAGGTAGTCGAGGATACTCAGGGAAGATCTTATGAAACGAAAATGAGGTAGTACCTCTTAGTATAGAACTTAAAGGATATTCACTGAAGCCAAGAATTCTAAACAAGTTTACCCAAGTATGACAAAAAGTACGATGCATGAGTTATATATTAAGAATGATGGAGAATCTTATATGCTTACTAGTCAAGTGGTAAATGATCAGTCGGTCAAAGGCCTTCATTGTTAAATCAAATAGAATCCCCGATGATATAGAATAGTTACAACAAAGTAAGAATTCACACAGAAAAATTAGCGAACAACTTTAGTTATGACTTCCAAGTCATAGCATTCTAGGTTCAACAAGATCATCACATTATTTTGTGGTGTAATGATAGCACACGGAAAATCTTCGAGAAGTGGTATAGTACAGTGGATGAGACTAAGGTGATGGGTATATAGTCAGTTCAAGCTGGTGGTTTATAAGGAACCCATGAATTCTGTGACTTATGGTAAGATCCCAAGTTTAAAGAGAATTCGAAGACGAATCCTATTTAAGGGGGGAGAATTTGTAACGACTGGGAATTTCAACTACTGTTACACACCGTGGGACGAGTGTCATATAATATAAATCATTTTTGCAAACATATACCCTCGTGAGATGACTTTGGGAACAATCGGTAAATTCTTCGAAAATCCGATATTAGATGGCACGATGTTCCACTCTAGACAGCCCATGGTTTTTAGGTCGTAACTTTCTCATACGAACTCTGATTTTTATGAATTTTATATATTAGAAAATCTAAGATCGATATCTACAACTTTCATGTTGAACGTATTTGTAAATTCGAAATAGAAATGGGCTAAACATACAGATGAAATTTTTTGATGAATAGTACCCGAGGGTCATTCTAGTAAATTCTCAAAATTTCCCTAAATTTCTGCATTTTTCTAATCTTTAATGGCATAAGTATAAAATAAGGATACTATTCAAGTATCCCCAAAATTCAAAAGAAAAAGAAAGAAAAAAACGTGAAGAAGGAAAAATAAAAGAGGAAGAAGAATAAAGAATAAAGAAGAATAAACAGGAAAAAAGAAGAAGAAGCAAGTGTTAACCACCCATTCATCAAACAAAGAAGAAGAAAAGCCACCATGGAGGCTTGAGGAATGAACGAAATCAAGGGAAAGAAGGTAATGAAACTTTAACCCAAATTTTATATGTTGATGTCTTGATGATTTGTTGGTTGATGGATATTGTTGAGTTATAGTTATTGATGTTTATATGGGTTTAGTGATAAGAAAATGATGATGGTGGGAAACCCCCAATTTGTTAAATTTTGAGCATGAGATTAAGTAAAGATTATAGATTGGATATGAGTTGATATTGAGAATGATATTGATAATAATTTGGAGATTTGTTGAGGATATTTACTTATGTGGAGATATAGATTAAGTGTTGAGAAAATTGAGTATGAAAGCATGAAGTTAAGACCATAATTTGGTCTTGCGTCGCGACGCAGAACGCTCCACGTCGCGATAAGAACTAGGAATTTTCCCAGAAATGCTTTTGGTTTGATGCATGTCTCGATGCGCAAGGTCATACGTCATGACTCGCACTAGTAATGTTAGGGTATGTTTCTGAAATGATGCGCTTCATGACGCGCGATGCCCTGCGCCATGACATTGTTGGGAAGCGACCGCGAGTGCGCAGCGGAAAATCAGAATTATTATGCCACTTTCCCTTTGCCCAAGACCCATTTGTTTTGATTATTCTACAAGCCTTGGCATGTTACTATATATTCTAAGGATAAAACTCATAAAACATGCAAAGAACATAAACCTAAATATGCTAACTATCATAAGAACTCTAAATAAAATAAAGAAAGAAAAAGAATTACTTGAAACGTAGACTCCTCCAGTCCTCCCTCCAATCTACAAGCTTTTCTCGAACTCAGCAAGCTCTTCCACGTTCCAAAGAGCCACCCAAGTGTGTGGCCTCCAAAGATGCACACACCAAAGCCAAAACTCAACGGCAAGACTACGCCTTGAGTGCACGTGTATTTTGCCCTTGGTGCTAGCCTAGGTAAATACCTCAAAACTTTTAACTCGAGGTTCCTCTAGTCAATTAGACTTAAGGATCCTCAAAATCAGTGGCTTACTCTTAAACTTTAGAGTTGCTCACTTATATAAACCTAATATATGAAAGGTTTGGTGTAAAAATTTATGAAGAATTCTTTGGGTTTATATAGTGCTCCAAAGACAACAAAATTAATTAAGAATCTGATGTGGGATAAAAGCTAATTTAATCTTAGCCATTGGATCTTAATTTAGTGGTTTAATGAGATTATAAAACCCTAATAAGAGTTTGGGCTGAATTGGAATTCAAAACAAATAAGAAAAAAATAATACTATTCATGTGAATAGTAAATTTTTTTATATTCCAATTCCCAAAGTGCCCATATCTTCATTCAACAATCCCTAAGCCACTATGGAACCTCATAAATGATCTGTTCAATAATTAAACACATTGAACCATTTATGAACAATTCCTTCAGCAATCATATATGCTGTTATATTTGTACTGTACACTGTTAACCATTGATTTCAACTTTGTTGTGTGTGACCTTTTGGGTTCCCCCTCAAGTTGGACATGAAATGAATCGTGATAATTTAATCGAACATAAATTATCCTCCGATCAGATGGTCGTTCGATTTCAATGACCAAGGTTGACATCTAGCAACATGCCA
Source organism: Zanthoxylum bungeanum (assembly GCA_019454045.1). Classification (NCBI taxonomy): domain Eukaryota; kingdom Viridiplantae; phylum Streptophyta; class Magnoliopsida; order Sapindales; family Rutaceae; genus Zanthoxylum; species Zanthoxylum bungeanum. The sequence continues at coordinate 37,654 of SKCR01014304.1, read as the reverse complement.
ATGCCCCCAAATGAGAAGGAAAGATATATATACCCATTATGTATGCGATTTACATATGATATGGTCACTCGCCTCTCTGTATCCCCACCTATTGACTTAGGATACGGAAAATATCTACCCATATGGTCAAAGTTATGATGTTGATAGTGTCGTGAATCGTGCTAACCCAAGAATCTCACATGATTATTCCGCTGTGGCCACAGTCTCAAGCACTGATCACACATATCAACCCGCGAACTGGAATACTACTCTTATAAGAAAATATTATCCAAGAGAGTGGCAATTCTCTGTTGTATCTTTACAAACTTCATGTGTTTCAACAAATGACCCAATCATATCCTTATGACCAGATCTTTTGAACCGGGGAAGGAGAATGTCAAATTTATTTGATCCACACATAAGATTGTAAAGACTTCAAGTCTAAGGACTAGTCATATAATCGATACATGAAAGTTCTCACAGACACATGGGATAAACACTCTATATGAAAACTTACGTGGGTCAGTTCGATGGACACGAGCACTCATGCATCCATGTGATACACCAAGCGGACGGATCTCCACTAGTAGCTTATGAGATCGGCTACCCCATTTAAGAGCGGATCATATCATCATGCTAGTCTCTCTGCTTTGTGAACGCCCAGATTATTCATAAAACTATGACTAGGAACATTTAAGAGTAATGATTCTCATAAGGCGTGGAAGCCATCGTCTTATTACTCCAAGGGCTTTATTACAGTGTTGATGATTAATATAAGTTATGTAAGACACGTATAATAAAAATTATCATTTTATTAATTAATGAAAATATTACAAATACATGTACATATAGCCCATCCACAAGTTGGGTATAGGGCATATCCCTAACAGACGCATGGTCAAAAATTTTCCCAGATCAGTTTCAAACCATCTCAGTTTCACCCGAACATGTTGAAGGCCACCCTAAGAGTCTCGTATCAACTCGTGTGTATGTATTACATCATGATATGAGTACGATACCCTCAGAGTGATAACGCTTACTTGAATAAGCAAATTTTAGCCTGATTCCGTAGTACGTTTCTTATTCCATTTCTAATCTAGTATATCAAATGTAGATCATCGCAGGAACCAGAGTTTTCTCAACAAGCAAGTAATGCCAACCAAATTCCAACCAGTGAGTGGACATCTTCTTTTAAGTTGATTTTTATTATGTTGTTGTTTATATCAGACTTACTTTTCGCTTTTAGGGCGTTAGCCAATTTTATTATCAGTTATATTTTGTTTAGCATGTTTTAAGAAATGATTTAGAAAAGAAATGTTTTCTAAACATGAGTTTTATTTTTCGAGGCATGAGGGAAAAACCCACCTCATTATATAACTTGTTACATACTTGGAATTGATAGATGATAGGATTGGGGGACGGTGATACGTAACTCCCCCAAATCCTAGTTCAGGACTAGGGATGACAGATGCCCCTAGATCATAGTTTCAGAGCTTGGAGGGTAGCATAGATCTGCACCCTCATTTCTAGTTCAGTGGCTTGGGGACGGTGATACGTAACGCCTCAATACCACTAGTCTCAGGGACATGAGGGGCATGCTTTGGGGGACGGCGATACGTAACGCCCCAAAGTCATGGATTTGCACTTTTGGCTCTAGTTAGGCGTATGGGGGGACGGCGATACGTAACGTCCCATACGTCAGGTTTTCAGAGACAGATGCAGATTTCAGAATAGTTATCAGATACAGTTTTTAGAAAAGGTTTTTAGAAAAGAAAGATTTCAAAAAACATCAATTTTATAAGAAACTTTTTGAAAATATAAGTTTTACCGAAAGAGTTCAGAACAGATTTTCAAAAAGAAACCCAAAGTTTTCAGATAGAAAAAGAGTTTTCGTATAAAGCTATTTCTTTAACTTTGGATTTAGTACCAAATATTTTTATAATAGTATTTTCAGTTTTCGTCCACTCACTTAGATCGTTCAAACGATCTAACCCCCTCCCAGTATTTTATTTTGCAGGACCCTAGAAGACGAGCTCGGGAGGTTGGATACTGACGGCCGTCACTAGAGGGTCTAAGTCCACCAGGGTGTGTATAAAGTTTCAATATTGTTAGAGTCAAAGTAAAAGATGTATGTCATGCATTGCATATAATAAGTTATTGAAATGTGCTAATGTGTTTATTATCAGAGTTGTGATGTGTAGTATTAATGAGTACATCATCATAGATATTGTAGCCATTGGCTCATGATTTGCAGCAAGAATACCATAAATCCCTACTAATAATAAGCAGTGGGTCTTCTCATTGGCCATACCCACCTTTGGTGAGTATCATATACAGTTTGGCTCTAGTGGACACTTCTCTTTCAGGACAAATGCAGGTCTTCAAAAGACCATGACAACTTTCATATTACTTTTCTTTTAATGTAACTTTTCTCTCGTATATTTGTCATTTAGCAAGTAAGGAAATATCGGGAAAAATGGCTGATAAATTTTAAGATAAACATGTATTCAAAAATTTCTATCATCGCATATTAAAATCATCACAAGTGTTTTGGCATAAAATTAAACATGATGCATGGACCATGTAAAATAAATCAGAAACCTAAAAATAATTACTATGGCACGAAAATCCATCATCCCACAAATAAGTGTTGTCGTAGGGTAGGTCAAGTATTTACATGATTGTAACATCCCGGGTTATTATAGCGAGTTGCATGAATTCTATTTTTCACGTGTGTGGCCGCGTTGAATGCGAAGTCCATTTTTATTGTAAACAATGACTTTTACAAGAAATTAATTATAAGTTTATATTAAATATAATTTGAGGGGTTGTTTTGAAAATTACACAAATATTCTAGAAACACGTATAAGTAATAAATAAACCCTTGAAATTTCTACAAACACAGCCAATACACACACCACTCACGCACAGCACACACCCACACTGGTTACACACAGAGAACACGCAGAAATAGAGGGGAGAGAGAGATGAAAACAGAAGAAGAAGAGGGGAGAGAGCGCGAGACCGAGAAAGAGAGAAAGAAAAGAGAAATGAGAGCAGAAGAAGAAGCCGAAGCCGAGAGAGTGAGAGGAGAGAAGAAGCAGAACAGAGCAGACCAAACGAGAAAGAAAAAGAGAGAGGAAAGTCGAAACTGTGAAGGGAAGAGGGGCTGGATCGAAGAAGAGAAACCGAGTGAGGGAGATGCAATGAGTAAGTAATCTATGTGATGAATTTCTTGAGTTTGGGTGTTTATTGGGTTTGTTTGATTTGTTGAAATGAATCTGAAAATTGAAACAAGAATGATGAAAAAGATTATATTAAAGCAATACAAGATTGATTATAATTTTGAAATCGAAAGGAATTTGATTGGAGTAATTGGGAAATTGGGGAAAAATTTGATTAGAACCCTAGAATTTGGGGATATATAGGAATATTATTATATATATATGTGTGTGTGTGTTATGTATGCTATTAGAGGTCTGGAAAATGGAATAAGATTGAGACCAAGAATAATAATATGAAATGAGTTTAAATCGGTAGTAAGTATGGTTAATTTCGGTTTTTGCTTTGTAATTGAAGATGTGTTAGTGTTATGTTGGAATGTATGTAAATTTTGGCTGAGTTAAGTGGAGCAAATAGGGCAGTGAGTTTGTGGAAATAGGCAGTGTTGATGGTGTTTTCAGGCACTACAGTATTTAAGACAGCACGACAAGGACAAAAGGGTAAATTTTCTCTCTAGTTAAGATCATGTGGCCGACCCGACCACAACATGGGAAGACCGACCACTTTGGTTCATATGACCGAGCACTATAGAGGTCGGCAGGAACACCCTCAGCATAAAAGATTGTCATGGCCGACCTCATTAAAGACCGACCAGACAACGGGCCGTGTTCAAGACAATAGCACCTCATTCTTATGGATAAGATAAGAAAGATATCCTACTCTCGCAAGGAGAAGGAGTCAGAATCCAAAAAGGGAATACGAAAGAAGAAGACATTACCGGATCAGGAAACCATACTAGAAGAGAAGATTGGGTACAAATAGGATTTCTTATGCAAATAGGAGTCTGATTTCTGTATTATTATAAATAGGAGGGTAGAGCATATGTAGAGGGACATCTGAAAATCATCACAAGAGTGAGGAATTAGAATCATAAAGTTCCGATTTGTAAAAGCAAAGAAGAGACACGAGGAGTGTATTTGAGTAATAAAAAGAGTACCACCCTGTTCTTGTCCGTGGACGTAGGTCGGATCTCAAAGTCCACCGAACCACGTTAAATCACCTTGTCTGATTGGCGTATTTCCTTGTTTTCCGCTAAGTTTGCTTTTGGTTGAGACAAATGGCGGAAGACGGAGATCACCAACCAGGAGGTCCGGCAATGAACTGGATGGAAAGAATGGAATATAGCATGAGGACTATGATGGATCGACTAGAAAGAATGGAAGGAGCGGACAACGAGAAACCTGAAACCGGGGCCGGCCAGAAGAGGAAAGAAAGGGAAAAAGGGAAAAGAGTAGCAGATGTAAGCGAAGACGAGGAACCCAGAAAGAGAGGCCCTTATGGGATAAGATCTGAAGTGGTAGGAAGAGAGCCGCGATCAGAAGACACATGGGAAGAGAAGAGGAACAATCACCCGACCCCCCCCTCCGACAGTTTTTACAACTCCAAGAGGGAAGATAGAAAGTACAACGAAGACGTGCAGGAGACCTCCGGGCTTATGGAACGCCACACACCGGAATGACAGGCGAACAGAAGGACGCAGAAGGCGACACGGGGGCACAGCCCGTGAAATAAAGTCTTGGTTGAAAAAAGAGATGACCAGATGGGGAGAAGGCCTCAAGATCGGCGCGGGAGACACCCGAGGCGAGGAAGAGGGGTCTCCCCTTACGGAAGAAATAAGGTCAGCACAGTTCCCGAAGCGGTTTAACATGCCGACCATAACACCATACAAAGGCCACTCCGACCCAAAATCCCACATTGAGAATTTTGTCCTCCTGATGGAAGTACAGGGGGTAACGGGCGACGCCGTATGCAAAGTATTTCCCTTAACTTTGGGTGGACCTGCCATCCTATGGTATAGAAGTCTGGCCCCGGGGAGCATCCAGAGCTTCTCCCAGCTTAAGAAATCATTCATCCGACACTTCAAAGGAGCCTGCACCCCTAAAAAGACAATAGGAGAACTAAGGCTCATAAAACAGGGAGATGACGAAACACTAAAAAGCTTCATTGAAAGGTACCACAACACCGTGCTCGAGTCGGAGGATAGGAATCCCAAGAGGCCTGAAAAGTCTGAAAGGGGCCCTAAGGGTCGGGAAACTGTGGACCCACCTGAGAATCCATGAGACACCAGACTACGCTACCGCACTGGAAATAGCCAGGAAGTACGTCCTACTAGAAAGCGAAGAAAAAGTATCCCGGAGGGGGACAACCACCAGAGAAAGGGTGACAATGAGGGAAGACCACCAGCGACCGGAGAGAGAATTACGGAAGTTCAATCCAAGACCCAAAGAATTCAAGCCAATGGCTCAAAAAGATCAAGGAAAGAGGCCCACAACTCAGGTAAACAATGTGGTCCGAGAGGAGGCATATATCCCCCTGAGCAAGCCACCAGGAGAAATCATCATGGAGATACGGGAGAAAGGCCTCTTAATAGAACCCGACCTCATGAGGTTTCCCCCAGACAGAAAAAACAAAAGGTCCTACTCCCTACACCACAATCTAAAAGGGCACACAACCGATGAGTGCAAGGATCTGCGGGAACAAATGGAGGACCTGGCCCGAAACAGGTACCTGAACAATTACATCGACCACGAGATCATGACCGCCAGACAAAGGGCAAGGAATCGAGGGGTGAACGTCATCGCAGGAGGGGCAACACTGGCCGGGGACTCTAACCGGTCAAGAAAGAATTACAGCCGAGCACGGGGGACAGAGGTGCTAAAAACAGAAAAAATCCAAAACCCCCAAGGAAATCGGTCAACACCCATTATGTTCACCGATGAAGACGCTCAGGGGGTAAGTTTCCCCCACGATGACGCAACGATCGGCGGCACAGAAGTGGACCGAATCCTGGTGGATCCTGGGAGCGCGGTAGACATAATTTCCAAAGAGACTTTGGAGGACCTGGGGGTAGAATGCACAGCCCTAACCAAAGACAGCACCCCCCTGTACGGATTCGGGGGTTCAACGGTCATCCCCCTGGGAAAAATTCAGTTAGCAATGACGATCGGGGCTGCCCCCAAAACCCGAACGATCATGATAAACTTCACCGTAGTAGACTGCATGAGCAGTTATCAAGTCATTGTCGGCCGCCCCTTCATGATGAAAACCAAGGCCGTAATGTCCTGTCATTACTTGAAATTGAAGTTCCCCACACGGGAAGGGATCGGAATCGTATGCGGAAGCCAGAAAAAAGCCCGCAGCTGTTTTGCCACTTTCTCACAGAAAACCCTCTGCGTAGAAAGAGGCACCAAGAAGAGACAGAGAGACGAGGATGACGAGAATACAAGGAAAGACCCTGCCCTCGGCCCTGGCCGATAAAGCTGCACGGCTCGGATCAGCCGAAGAGTTGGAAGAAGTAAAACTGTTCGGGCCAGAGAAGAACATAAAAATAGGAGGAAGTCTAGACAAGGCCCTAAGAAAAGACTTGTTGGAATGTCTACAGGAGTACCCCGACGTTTTTGCATGGGGACACGATGACATGCCCGGGATCGACCCAAAATTCGTAAGCCATTGCTTAGCAGTGAACCCATTACATAAGCCAGTAAAACAGAAGAGGAGAATATTCAACAGGAGCGGTGCGGAGCAATATAACCGAGGTGGAAAAGTTGCTGAAAGCCGGCTTCATCCGGGAAGTAAAATACCCAGAATGGGTGTCCAACGTGGTATTGGTGAAAAAATCTAACGGAAAGTGGAGAATGTGCGTAGATTTCACCGACCTCAACAAAGCATGTCCAAAAGACAGCTTCCCCCTCCCAAATATAGACCAACTGGTAGATACAACAGCCTGCCAAGGGCTGCTAAGCTTCATGGACGCTTTCTCGGGATACAATCAAGTCAAGATGCACCATGCGGACGAGGAGAAGACCACCTTTATCACAGACCAAGGGCTGTACTGCTATAAAGTAATACCTTTCGGATTGAAGAATGCAGGGGCGACTTTCCAGAGACTGGTGAACAAAATCTTCAAACCGCTCATCGGCACGACCATGCTGGTATATGTCGACGACATGATAACAATGTCCGAAGAACCGAGAGACCATGTGGCCGACCCGAAGAAAACTTTCGAACTCCTGAGGAAACACAGTTTAAAGCTCAATCCAGAGAAGTGTGCATTCGGGGTAGCCTCAGGAAAATTTCTGGGATACATGGTGAGTTCACGAGGCATTGAAGCAAACCCACAAAAGATACAAGCCGTGCTAGACCTGAAATCACCCCGGACAGTTAAGAAATACAAAGCCTTACGGGAAGAATCGCCGCACTCAACCAACCGGTTCATCTCACGAGCAACCGACAAGTGCCATCATTTCTTCAAAGTCATCAAAAAAGCTCAAAAAGGGGTCGACTGGACACCTGAGTGCGAAGAAGCCTTCCAACACCTAAAGCAATACCTGGCACAGCCCCCCCTCCTAGCCAAACCCCTCCCAGGGGAGACACTATATCTATACCTGGCCGTCTCAAAGCACGCAGTAAGCTCGGCACTGGTACAAAGACCGACCATATCCAGAAACCGGTCTACTACGTCAGTAAAGCCCTGCTGGGCGCAGAAACTCGATACCCCATACACGAACTCATCGCCCTATCCTGGTCACCGCAGCTCGGAAGTTACGACCCTACTTTCAAGCCCATCCGATCAAGGTATACACAGATTATCCCCTGAGACAAATCTTGCAGAAACCAGAGGCCTCAGGGAGGCTGATGAAGTGGTCAGTGGAAATAAGCGAGCACGACATCTCCTACCTCCCAAGAACATCAATAAAAGGGCAGGCCTTAGCAGACTTCATAGCAGAGCTCACAGAGCCGCAGGTCTTGACCGTGGAAGAAGACAAGTGGGAAATGTCTGTAGACGGATCCGCAAGTTCGCACGGCTACGGAGCAGGGGTAGCACTAAAAAGTGAAAAGGGAGAAGAAATACTGCTCGCCCTCAAATTTGCCTTTAAAACTACAAACAATGAAGCAGAGTACGAGGCAATACTGGCCAGACTAAGGCTGTGTACGATAGTAGGGGTCCACAACGTAGTGATCAGGAGTGATTCTCAGCTAGCAATACAACAGCTGAAAGGGGACTTCCAAGCCAGAGAACCAGCCATGGTGGCTTACTTAGCCGAAGTGAAGAAGCGGGTGGAGAAAGTGGGAAACGTACTCTTCGAACAAGTCGGACGAGAAGACAACTGCGAAGCAGATTCCCTAGCCAGACTCGCCTCTTCAATGAGGACAGAAAACCCCAGGGTAATCCCTCTTATATACCTCCAAGAAAGAAGCGTATGAGAGACAGGGGTGGATGTACTAGAAGAAGAAGACAAAGATTCGTGGATGCAACCGATCAGGAGGTACCTGGAAACAGGAGAAACCCCTAAAGATAAAAAGGAGGCCAGGAAGCTGAAGTTCAAAAGCACCAAGTTTTCCCTAATTGGAGGAGTACTCTACCGGAGAGGATACACCGTACCCCTCCTAAGATGCTTAGCACCAGAAGAAGCAGACTACGTGCTCAGGGAGATTCACGCAGGCATCTGCGGAAGCCACGCCGGGGGAAGATCAATCGCCTTCAAAGCCTTGAGGCAAGGATTCTACTGGCCAACCATGCACGAGGATGGCATGAGGATAGCACGGAAATGCGAGGGATGCCAGAAGAATGCCAACCTTTACCATCAGCCGGCAGAACAGCTGACCACCATATCCAGCCCCTGGCCCTTCGCACAGTGGGGGCTAGACATTATAGGGCCGATGCCGAAAGGACGAGGTCAGGCGAAATATGCAATCGTGGCCATAGACTACTTTACCAAATGGGTAGAAGCAGAACCATTGTCCACCATCTCGGAGAAGAAAGCCACAGAGTTCCTGAAGAAAAATATAATCTGCCGGTTCGGGATCCCCCAGGCAATCATCACCGACAACGGAAAGCAATTCGACAGCAGGGGATTCAGAAAACTTTGTGAAGACCTCCAGATAACCTTGAAATTCGCCTCGCCGGCCCATCCAAGTTGAACGGGCAGGTTGAAGCCACCAATAAAACCATCAAGTCAAACCTGAAGGCTCGACTCGGATCAAGCAAAAGCCTATGGGTCGAGGAGCTACCAGAGGTACTGTGGGGCACACCGAACGACCTTCAAGGACTCAACAGGAGAGACACCCTTCTCCCTATCATACGGATGTGAGGCCGTCATCCCGGCAGAGATCGGAGTATCAACCCACAGGGTCCGCCACTTTGAAAACGAACGGAACGAAGAACTTATCAAAAATCACCTCGACCTGATCGAAGAAAGAAGAGAGCGGTCAGCAGTAAGAGCAGCCATCTACCAGCAGAGAATGGCCCGATTCTACAATAGGAGAGTTCGAACCCGCTCCTTCCTGCCAGGCGATCTAGTGCTAAGAAAAGTGACCCTGAACACCCGACGGCCTGAAGAGGGTTCGTTAGGTGCCAAATGGGAAGGACCTTACAAAATCACCGAGGTAGTAAGACCAGGGGCCTACATCCTAGAGCATCTGGACGGCACGAGGTTGAAGAAACCGTGGAACGCAGAGATGTTAAGAAAATACTTCCCATAAAAATCAACTTTCCTTTCTTCTATTTTCTTTTTTTGTAGAAACCGGACAAAACACCGAACCAGAACAACTGTTGTAAAAAGGGCGGTCCGCCCCCAAACATGAATAAAAATTCCTTTTTGACGAAATCCTTTAAATTCAAAAAAAACATCGGATCGGGGCTGGATTTCGTTCCGCTGAGGCCGCTTGTTTACTTAGCTCGGGGTCGGGTTACGTCCCACCGAGTCGGTTTCTTTGGACTGGGGACGTAACATTCCCCCAGGACCAAGTTATTCAAACAGCTCGGGGTCGGGCGATGTCCCACCGAGTCTGTCTTTGGACTGGGGACGTAACATTCCCCCAGGACCAAGTGATTCAAACAGCTCGGGGTCGGGCGATGTCCCACCGAGTCTGCCCTTTGGACTGGGGACGTAACATTCCCCCAGGACCAAGTGGTTCTAACAGCTCGGGGTCGGGCGATGTCCCACCGAGTCTGTCTTTGGACTGGGGACGTAATATTCCCCAAGGACCAAGTGATTCAAACAGCTCGGGGTCGGGCGATGTCCCACCGAGTCTGCCCTTTGGACTGGGGACGTAACATTCCCCCAGGACCAATTGTTCTAACAGCTCGGGGTCGGGCGATGTCCTACCGAGTCTGTCTTTGGACTGGGGACGTAACATTCCCCCAGGACCAAGTGGTTCTAACAGCTCGGGGTCGGGCGATGTCCCACCGAGTCTGTCTTTGGACTGGGGACGTAACATTCCCCTAGGACCAAGTGATTCAAACAGCTCGGGGTCGGGCGATGTCCCACCGAGTCTGCCCTTTGGACTGGGGACGTAACATTCCCCCAGGACCAAGTGGTTCTAACAGCTCGGGGTCGGGCGATGTCCCACCGAGTCTGCCCTTTGGACTGGGGACGTAACATTCCCCCAGGACCAAGTGGTTCTAACAGCTCGGGGTCGGGCGATGTCCCACCGAGTCTGTCTTTGGACTGGGGACGTAACATTCCCCCAGGACCAAGTTATTCAAACAGCTCGGGGTCGGGCGATGTCCCACCGAGTCTGCCTTTGGACTGGGGACGTAACATTCCCCCAAGACCAAGTGATTCAAACAGCTCGGGGTCGGGCAATGTCCCACCGAGTCTGTCTTTGGACTAGGGACGTAACATTCCCACAGGACCAAGTGATTCAAATAGCTCGGGGTCGGGCGATGTCCCACTGAGTCTGCCCTTTGGACTAGGGACGTAACATTCCCCCAGGACCAAGTGGTTCTTACAGATCGGGGTCGGGCGATGTCCCACCGAATCCACCCTCTGGTCTGGGGAGGTAACATTCCCCCAGAACCAAAGTCTTTCACTCAACTCGGGGTCGGGTTACGTCCCACCGAGTCAACTTCTTTAGTCTGGGGAGGTAACATTCCCCCAGAACCCAAGTCTTTTACTCAACTCGGGGTCAGGTTACGCCGCTCTAGTCTGGGGAGGTAACATTCCTCCCAAACCCAAAACCCAACCTCACTCAACTCGGGTCAGGACACGAGCCAACCCTTTGGACTGGGGACATAACATTCCCCCCAGGTCCAAAATTCCTTTGACAGCACGGGGCCCGGTTTTTTGCCCCCTCCGCCTCACGAAAGATCCCGGAAGACTCAGGCGAGCAAAAAAGGCATAGAAAAGAAAAAAAGGAAAGATATATATATATATATATATATATATATATGCCCAAATGTACATAAGTCAAGACAAATTACGATAGTATGATAGACATAAATATATGTGTATATATAAATACAAATTGTAATGTTATTACAAAAGAGTCAAGTGTACATAGGGCCCCGGTAGGGTTACCTTTCCTCATTCAGCCCGCACGGGGGCAGGAACCTCCTCTTCAGCTGGCTCAGGTGGCGGGAAGAGCGCTCTCGGCATCAGGAGGAGGAGCTGCGACTTCAACCTCGGCAGCAGGGAAGACCTCTGCTACAGAAACAGGAGGAGGGATCTCAAGGCAGTCCTCGTCCACAGCAGGAACCTCCGGTCCATCTTCAGGAGGAACCTCGAGAGCCAGAACGACCGAGATGGGGGCGGGATCCATCACCTCCTCGGGTGGGGGAGGGATCCACTTCCGAAACTCTTCCTCGGAAATGTCCCCCTTGCAGTAACTGATGGCCGCGTAAGCAGTCCTTCATATCGTCTCATCGGCTCGGCACCATCGGTATCATCTCGGCACAGTCGCCAACTCCCTCGAGACGGATGGCCTCCTTCTCGGCCTCAAGATCAGCTTCCCTCTTCTCCAGCTCGGTCTCCCTCTCCTCGAGATCAATCTCTCTCTCCTCAAGCTCGGTCTTCTTCCTCTCAAGGCTATCTCGGGCCCGTGCAACCTCCTCGTCTTTACTCTTCAACTTGGCCTCAGCACCTGTTACCTTCCCCCTCAGAACGCCAATTTCAGATTGGGCAGCCTTCAGATCCTCCCGGGCACTATCAGCAAGTTTCCTTCCAGCACAGCAGCTGCTGTGAGAGCCTTGTTCGCTTTGAAATTCTCAACAGCGGCCGCCTCGTGATTCTTGATCACCTCCTCCCGGTCAGCCAGCTTTGCTTCCACTTCGGAGAGGCGACTTTGAAGCCTCTGGGCCTGACCGCCCTCGGACAGCAAAGTCAGAAGAAGACCCTTGTTCTTGGCCATAAGGTAGTTGGCCTGCACACAAAAAGGGAGGAAGGATTCAATACATGAAAAGAAAGAACCAAGATCCAAAAAACCGAGAAGGGGAGTGAAAATACCTTCGCCATCTGAGAACTCATCTCAGTCACAACACCTTCGGGAGATACATCCTCGTACCTCGAGACCTCCCCTGGGGGAATCACCTCGGCCAATTCGTTAAAAGCCGGCACTAAGTGAGAGGTAGCCTCCCGGATGCTTTCTCCCAAGTCATCCACCCCGAGGACCACAGGGCCCTTCCGTTTTCTGGAGGGGCCTTCAGAGGACTTCTTCCCCCTACGAACGTCCTTCCTCTTGACTGGAGCAGCTCCCTCATCTTCTCCCTCCTGGGCCAACTCGGTCTCCTCGGTCCCGAACTGACGCCTTCTCTTCCTAAGAGGTTTCGGCGGACTGGCAAGGTGAGCAGATCCTGATGATTGCCCGCCAGAAGGTGAGGATAGTCCCCGAGCACTTGTTTGGACTTGTCCAGAAGATATGTTCTCAACAAGATCAGTCCGTGCCTGGGAAGTTTCATCAGCATCAGCATGGCCGGCCTTCTTCACGGTACCGGCAACTTCTCAAGAAACTTTGGCCTTTTCGACATGCCTACAAAAAGCAAAAGCAAAAAGAGAAATCAAGACCGGAGCATATAAACAGAAGAAGAAAAAGGAAGAGAGACATCAAAATAAACAAACAAGGAAGACAAAACAAACAGCAGACATCTACCTATCCGACCCGAGACATCCGTGGGGACAGCCCGAATAAGGCCAAACCCAATAAAAGCCGCGTCATTTACCAGATCCCTCCAGTGGGCGGCATACCGACGAGCCCAAAATACTCGCCGTCGGACCCGGCGGGAAACTTTGGGAGCATCCCTCCAACAGGCTAAAAAGAACATAAGCAGAAGGGTAAGAACCCAAACAAAAAAAAAAGGGGAAAAGAAAGAAGCTAGAGGACGATCTCCTAACCTCCCGCCCTGAAGATATCCGGTACTAAGGTCTCCCCTTCATCTGACCTCAAGGTCCGCCCCCAATCCCCAGTGGCCCAGAACCAGAGATCTTTGAAGTTCTTATTGGAGTCAGGGAGTTTCTTAACAACATTTGACGAGCTGTCATAAGCTGAAAGGTAATACCATCCATGGTACGACCTGGGATTGGCCTTCAACCGATATAGCCTTTTCACCTCTTCAAAGGAAGGTTCGCCAAGTCCTGCCCGATGCCAAGCCACATACAACCCGGCCAGAATCCTCCAACTGTTTAGACTCAGCTGACAGGGGGCGATCTCCATCTCGGCCAATATCCAAGCAAAATAAGGTTGAATCGGCAAACGTAGCCCACACTCAAAAAAAACAGGAAGAAGTGCCACCGAGCCCTCGTCAGGCTGACTAGCACGATCCATTGGGCCGGGAACTTCTAGAGCAATGTCTATTGGGATGCTGTATCGTTGCCGCAATAGCACCAGATCATCCTCGGTTATATTAGAAGGACGGTTCATATCCAGAGCCGACGACCCAAGTTCTCCCGGCTCTGGGTCCTTCCGAGGAACTCTCTGATGGTAGGAGTCATTTTCAATCTCAGAAGGAGTGGGAGTAGTGTCGAGATCTTCTACACTAGGCGCCCCTGAGCCCGAGGAGAGCTCTTCGGCAGGGGGAGTTGAGATTTTGGCAGGCCTTTCGGAGGAAGAATTACTGTCAGAAATCCCTGACACCCAGAAAAACAGAGAAGGGGGGAGAATCAGTCTACGAGAAGCTACCCACGGTGCCCGTGCTAAACTAGATATATGGTCTCTAAAGAAGTGCCCTAAAGCAAGACCCAACAAAACCACAAGTCTCTCCCTAAGCAAAATAAACAAACAGAACCACAATACAACAAAAGAAGAAAGGTCGCTCAGAAGACTTACTTGTTCTTCTCAAAAGCAGGAGGTTATACGGTGCGGTGATGCTCGTTCCTTAGGTGCTCGGCAACAAAAAAAAAAAGAGATGAAGACCGCGGATGAGTTTTGTTGACGGCGGATTTTGGTCTCGGGGCAATACGGGAATATCACCTCTGAGGGAATCCTCCTTCAACTTTGAATTTGTTTGGTTATGGGGGACCAAAAGCAAATTTAGCGGGAGACGGGAAAAACACACCAATCGACAAAGGGATTTAACGTGGTTCAGTGGATTTTGGGATCCGACCTACGTCCACGGACAAGAACAGGGTGGTACTCTTTATTATCACATAATACACCCTCGTGTCTCTTCTTTGCTTCTACAAATCGGAGCTTGATGATTCTAATTCCTCACTCTTGTGATGATTTTCAGATGATTTCCACTTGTCCTTCTACACTCACTCTACCCTCCTATTTATAATGGTGAAGAAGCCAGATTCCTATTTGTACAAGAATTCCCAATTGGAGATGGTCTCCTTTTCCTATCAGGATTCCTAGTCAAAACTATTCCCTTTTCCCATAAGGATTCCTAATCAAAACTATATTTACTTCCTTTATCCTATTAGGATATTAAGTTATTACTTTACCCCATTATAGTAGGACAACTTATCCCTTTTCCGCAAGAATAGGATGCTTTATCTTCCTGAGCACGCCTCATCATGTGCTCGGTCTTCATGAGGTCGGTCATGATAGCCATTTGAACTGAGAATGCTGCTGTCGATCTGATAATGCTCGGTCATCCGATCTCAAGTGCTCGGCCATTTAGTATAAAGTGCTCGGCATTTTACCGTCAAGTTGTCGGGTCGGATTTAACGGTCTCGATCAATGGAGTTACCCCTTTCTCCCTTTTACCCCTGTCGTGTTGTTTAAATAACATAGTGCCCGAAAAACACCATCAACATCTGTCCCCTAGTTCTCGGTAACAACGAGTTTGTGAGTTGATGCCGGGAACTATAAAAAAAGATGGTGTGCTGATTGCCTTGCTGGTGGTCGCTCCAGAAATCACCGAGAAATTGTCTTTGCCATCAACTAAGTCTTCTGTTTCTATCTTCATAGCCTCGGTTTATTGGAGATGCTGACTCTATTCAGAATGATTCTCCACCTCAAAGCAAATTGCTTACTTGGGTCGTTCCATCAGGAGATGAAGTTCCTCTTGTTGTCCAAACTAAAAATGACTCCTCCTCTGTAATATCTGTACCAGAGATTTGGGGGTCCTGACCCCTGACTGATCCAATCTCGATTGTGAGGAGAAAATTTTGCCTCTGAGCTAACGATGATGTGCTCGGTGGCATGTGATCCTGTCTCGAGCTATGAGAGATGCTCGGGCCTGGGGGAACGTTACGTCCCCAGTCCGAAGGAATGACTCGGTGGGACGCAACCCGACCCCAAGCTGAGAACGACACTTGGACCTGAGGGAATGTTACGTCCCCAGTCCGAAGGGCTGACTCGGTGGGACGTACCCCGACCCCGAGCTGAGAAAGGCACTTGGACCTGGGGGAATGTTACGTCCCCAGTCCGAAGGGCTGACTCGGTGGGACGTACCCCGACCCCGAGCTGAGAAAGACACTGGACCTGGGGGAATGTTACGTCCCCAGTCCGAAGGGCTGACTCGGTGGGACGTACCCCGACCCCGAGCTGAGAAAGGCACTTGGACCTGGGGGAATGTTACGTCCCCAGTCCGAAGGGCTGACTCGGTGGGACGTACCCCGACCCCGAGCTGAGAAAGACACTTGGACCTGGGGGAATGTTACGTCCCCAGTCCGAAGGGCTGACTCGGTGGGACGTACCCCGACCCCGAGCTGAGAAAGGCACTTGGTCCTGGGGGAATGTTACGTCCCCAGTCCGAAGGGCTGACTCGGTGGGACGTACCCCGACCCCGAGCTGAGAAAGGCACTTGGTCCTGGGGGAATGTTACGTCCCCATTCCAAAGGCAGACTCGGTGGGAATCGCCCGACCCCGAGCTGTAAAAATCACTTGGCCTTGGGGGAATGTTACGTTCCCAGTCCAAAGGCAGACTCGGTGGGACATCGCCCGACCCCGAGCTGTAAAAATCACTTGGTCCTGGGGGAATGTTACGTCCCCAGTCCAAAGGCAGACTCAGTGGGACATCGCCCGACCCCGAGCTGTGTAAAAATCACTTGATCCTGGGGGAATGTTACGTCCCCAGTCCAAAGACAGACTCGGTGGGACATCGCCCGACCCCGAGCTGTAAAAATCACTTGGCCTTGGGGGAATGTTACGTCCCCAGTCCAAAGGCAGACTCGGTGGGACATCGCCCGACCCCGAGCTGTAAAAATCACTTGGTCCTGGGGGAATGTTACGTCCCCAGTCCAAAGACAGACTCGATGGGACATCGCCCGACCCCGAGCTGTAAAAATCACTTGGTCTTGGGGGAATGTTACGTCCCCAGTCCAAAGGCAGACTCGGTGGGACATCGCCCGACCCCGAGCTGTAAAAATCACTTGGTCCTGGGGGAATGTTACGTCCCCAGTCCAAAGGCAGACTCGGTGGGACATCGCCCGACCCCGAGCTGTAAAAATCACTTGGTCCTGGGGGAATGTTACGTCCCCAGTCCAAAGGCAGACTCGGTGGGACATCGCCCGACCCCGAGCTGTAAAAATCACTTGGTCTTGGGGGAATGTTACGTCCCCAGTCCAAAGGCAGACTCGGTGGGACATCGCCCGACCCCGAGCTGTAAAAATCACTTGGTCCTGGGGGAATGTTACGTCCCCAGTCCAAAGGCAGAGTCGGTGGGACATCGCCCGACCCCGAGCTGTAAAAATCACTTGGTCATGGGGGAATGTTACGTCCCCAGCCGAAAGGCAGACTCGGTGGGACATCGCCCGACCCCGAGCTGAAAGAGGTACTTGGCTCTGGGGGAATGTTCCGTCCCCAGACCAATGAGCATGACTCGGTGGGACGTAACCCGACCTCGAGCTGAAAGAGGTACTTGGCTCTGGGGGAATGTCCCGTCCTCAGACCAATGAGCATGACTCGGTAACCCGACCCCGAGCTATAACAAACATCGATCTCGACGGTACAAGAGCAGACCCGAGCCGGAAAGAGACATCGGTCTCGGCGGTACAAGAGCAGACCCGAGCCGGAAAGAGACATCGGTCTCGGCGGTACAAGAGCAGACCCGGGCCGGAAAGAGACATCGGTCTCGGCGGTACAAGAGCAGACCCGGGCCGGAAAGAGACATCGGTCTCGGCGGTACAAGAGCAGACCCGAGCCGGAAAGAGACATCGGTCTCGGCGGTACAAGAGCAGACCCGAGCCGGAAAGAGACATCGGTCTCGGCGGTACAAGAGCAGACCCGAACCGGAAAGAGACATCGGTCTCGGCGGTACAAGAGCAGACCCGAACCGGAAAGAGACATCGGTCTCGGCGGTATAAGAGCAGACCCGAGCTGGAAAGAGGCATCGGTCGGTCTCGGCGGTACAAGAGCAGACCCGAGCCGGAAAACAAATATCAAAATCATTGTGTGAGCCATAACAAACAAGCATAATCAAATGTCAACCTAAGTCAGAAGAGGTTTACTCACCTTTTTGGGATCTGTTGCCTTTCTTGCAACTCTACACTGGTCACTACAAGCAAGGCTCTTCTTAATATGTCCTCTCTGCATCTCAGCATTCAACGCATCCGACCAGATGACTTCCGCTATCAACTTGGTCGACCTAAAAAACCGAATGGTCTATGTACACACCGAGATAGCATTCTTTTACCAAGTCTTCCACCTACTCCCGCAGGTCTCTGCGCCCGTCCGTTGCATGTCCTCTGGAGTTGTGGTGTATGCAATAAGCCTTTTGGTTCCTCTTGTCCGGGGAAAATCTTCTTTGGTCGGGTTCTACTAAGAGGCCTTTCCCTTGGATCTCCACGACAATTTATCCTAGTGGTTTATTTAGAGGAATGTATGCATTTTCCCCGACCACATGGTTTACTTGGGTCGGCGCCCTTCTCTATTGGTTGTCACGGTGCAGTGGTTGAACTCCTTGTGCTTCGGGGGTGGTTTTCTGGGTTCTCTTTCTATACGGCGGGGGGCGCCCTCCCTTGTGGTTCTTTCTCTGATGGTGTTCCCTTATCGGGATATTTTCTCCTCGTTCTCCAATAAAACGAATTTTCGGGCCACCTCCAGGGCAGTGGCGTAGTCCGGGGTGTCTTGGATCCTTAGGTGGGTCCATAGTCTTCCGACCCTCAAGGCTCCTTTCAAGCTCTCCAGGGCCTCGGGGGATTCATACCCTCCGACTTCGAGTACCATATTATGGTACCTTTCAATAAATATCTTCAGAGGCTCATCGTCTCCTTGCTTCATAAGTCTTAGTTCTCCAATTGTCTTTCTGGGGACACAAGCCCCCTTGAAGTGTCGTATGAATGACTTTCTCTTGTGCGAAGCTGCTGATGCTTCTTGGGGCTAGGCTTTTATACCATAGGATGGCCGGTCCGGCTAGAGTTAAGGGGAACACTTTGCAAATGGCGTCCCATGTTACCCCTTGTACCTCCATTAGTAGGACGAAGTCTTCGATGTGGGTTTTGGGATCGGTACAGCCCTTGTATGGTGTCATGGTCGGCATGCTGAATCTTTTTGGGAATTTCTCCGATTTTATTTCCTCCGTGAGGGGGGACTCATCTTTGATGTCTTGGACATCTCCCTGTTTGTATTGGGGTATACTCCCCATTTGACCAGCTCCTCCCGTAACCAAGATTTCATGCTGCTGTCTTGATTCCATGCCGCCCCCTGTGGTTTCTTTTCTTTCTGCTACCTCGGGAGTGGCGCTTCTCAGGGTCGGTGTCGTCCCGCACTTCTTTGGTATGTTCTTTTCCTCTCCTCCGGGTACTGTGAGGGCTATCGTAGGAGGGATCTGGTGATGATTTGTCATCTTCCTCTTCCCATGTGTCCTCGGTTTGGGAATCCATTTGTACTACCACGGATCTCACCCTGTAGGGTTCCCTCCTTTGAGGTCTGTCGTCTTCGCTTGTATCAACAATTCTCTTTCCTTCCGCTATCTCACTCCTTCGCCGGCTAGTCCCGGCCTCGAATTTTCCGTCGCGTGCTCCTTCCATCCTTTCCAACCGGTCTACTATGGTTTTTAGTAGAGTTTGGTTTTCCCCTCCCTTTCCTTCCTAAGGTTTTCCTCGATCTTTTCCATCCAGTCTGCAGCCGAGCTCCCTGATGATTGTTGGTTTCCGCCTTCCGCCATTTGTCTTATTACGCGAGTTGCTTTTCGTAGAGTTCCCCACAGACGGCGCCAACTGTTGACGGCGGATTTTGGTCTCGGGGCAATACGGGAATATCACCTCCGAGGGAATCCTCCTTCAACTGTGAATTTGTTTGGTTATGGGGGACCAAAAGCAAATTTAGCGGGAGACGGGAAAACACACCAATCGACAAAGAGATTTAACGTGGTTCGGTGGATTTTGGGATCCGACCTACGTCCACGGACAAGAACAGGGTGGTACTCTTTTTATTACTCAAATACACTCCTCGTGTCTCTTCTTTGCTTTTACAAATCGGAGCTTGATGATTCTAATTCCTCACTCTTGTGATGATTTTCAGATGATTTCCACTTGTCCTTCTACACTCACTCTACCCTCCTATTTATAATGGTGAAGAAGCCAGATTCCTATTTGTACAAGAATTCCCAATTGGAGATGGTCTCATTTTCCTATCAGGATTCCTAGTCAAAACTATTCCCTTTTCCCATAAGGATTCCTAATCAAAACTATATTTACTTCCTTTATCCTATTAGGATATTAAGTTATTACTTTACCCCATTATAGTAGGACAACTTATCCCTTTTCCGAAAGAATAGGATGCTTTATCTTCCTGAGCACGCCTCGTCATGTGCTCGGTCTTCATGAGGTCGGTCATGATAGCCATTTGAACTGAGAATGCTGCTGTCGATCTGATAATGCTCGGTCATCCGATCTCAAGTGCTCGGCCATTTAGTATAAAGTGCTCGGCCTTTTACCGTCAAGTTGTCGGGTCGGCTTTAACGGTCTCGATCAATGGAGTTACCCCTTTTACCCCTGTCGTGTTGTTTAAATAACATAGTGCCCGAAAAACACCATCAACAAGTTTCGAGAACACGGAGTTGAATGGATCGCAAAGAAATTACAGAAGAGAAGCAGATGATTGCCGAAAAAATGGAACAGTGAAACCCTCGTCTTCTTATAGTCATGACTGGGATGCACATCGCCGTCGGTTTTGGCGGGAACCCAGCGGATGTTTGACAAGTGTCGAAAATTAGAAGAAACCCTAAAGTTGATTTGATGGGCATTTAAGAAGACATGACGGTTGTGCGTCTCGAGGAAAGATAATTGAAACGGCAAGAAAATTCTTTTTATCATTCTGGGACGACTACCAACGAGGACAATCAGCACACCGTCTTCATATAGTTCCCGATACCAACTCGCATATTCGTTGGAACCGAGAACTAGGGGACAGATGTTGATGGTGTTTTCAGGCACTACAGTATTTAAGACAGCACGACAAGGACAAAAGGGTAAATTTTCTCTCTAGTTAAGATCATGTGGCCGACCCGACCACAACATGGGAAGACCGACCACTTTGGTTCATATGACCGAGCACTATAGAGGTCGGCAGGAACACCCTCAGCATAAAAGATTGTCATGGCCGACCTCATTAAAGACCGACCAGACAATGGGCCGTGTTCAAGACAATAGCACCTCATTCTTATGGATAAGATAAGAAAGATATCCTACTCTCGCAAGGAGAAGGAGTCAGAATCCAAAAAGGGAATACGAAAGAAGAAGACATTACCGGATCAGGAAACCATACTAGAAGAGAAGATTGGGTACAAATAGGATTTCTTATGCAAATAGGAGTCTGATTTCTGTATTATTATAAATAGGAGGGTAGAGCATATGTAGAGGGACATCTGAAAATCATCACAAGAGTGAGGAATTAGAATCATAAAGTTCCGATTTGTAAAAGCAAAGAAGAGACACGAGGAGTGTATTTGAGTAATAAAAAGAGTACCATCATGTTCTTGTCCGTGGACGTAGGTCGGATCTCAAAGTCCACCGAACCACGTTAAATCACCTTGTCTGATTGGCGTATTTCCTTGTTTTCCGCTAAGTTTGCTTTTGGTTTCCCGCATAACCAAACAAATTCACAGTTGAAGGAGGATTCCCTCGGAGGTGATATTCCCGTATTACCCTGAGACCAAAATCCACCGTCAACAGGCAGTATATTCGGTTCCAGTGAAACCTGAACTGACTCTAATATTTCGATTCTAATTACCATTGACCTCATGGATCAAGTTCAATCAAATCCAAATCAGTGAGTGTAGTAATTGTTTTACAGAAAATCTAATTTGATTTAGTTGTTGTTTATCTTTAATTATGAGTTTGATGTACTTGTGTTTTAGCTTTGAGGTTTGATATTGGTTAACAATTTTATCGATTACTTTGTGTAGCATTATTATTATTTGGTAAATATTGGATTTATAAACAAATATATTTGGATAGAATTTATGGATTTTAGAATGAGGTTAAGTGAATTATTAATTTGATATGAGAAATAATTTTGATAAATATTGATATTTGAAAATGAATTCAAGGATTTTAATTGTTTTCTTTACAATATGCCCCGTATACCTGATTTTGGAGTTGACAGATTAAGAAACGCATAAGAATTAATGTTTGTAGCTATTTGAGATAATAAAGAGTGAAAATTTATAAATCAAAGTATTTATATATAGGTGATGATGTGTTTTATATGTTAACTAGAATCTTAGTCTTTGAAAAGTAAGGTTATGTTTTAAAGTTCAATTCGGTTTTTGCATTGAATATTTACGCTAAACTCTTGTAGTAGTGGGAAAGATGGAAATGAAACTTGACAAAATTGCGAAGTAAAAATGTTTAGTATAAATTGATAATTCTAAAGAATGGTTAAGTAAGCCTATTGTTGAAGTAGATGTTATTGTGTGACGGTAAAAAATTAGTGAGTAACGTAAGTGGATAAACAAGTTGAATATGTATAGCAAGTTATGCAATCGTTTATGTTAGTTAAGCAAGAATATATGAATATAAGCTATTTGTTAGATTGCATATGTTTATGAGGTTGTAATAAATTTATATTGTAAGTGAATTGCTTATCTGTATGTGCAGTAAATTAACGACAAGAGTTAGTATATAGATTATGAGACAGTTAAAGATGGAAGTACGAAAAGATTAGGATTCGCATGTCATTATTTTATAAGTATACATGTACATATATGTTAATATGGATAAGCATATGATTAGGATGAATGAAAGCTTGATGAATAAATTCGCATATGTGTTTCACGATTTTCGGAAATTGATAAAAAAGCTAAAAATGTTTTGGAATTTAAAAGCGTTTTAAAGGAAAAGTTTCAGACGTTTTGAAAGAAATGTATTTCAGAAAAGTTTTACAGTTTTGAGATACAGATTATAGTTTTATGTTTTCGGGACATGAGGTAAAACCTCACCCCAGTATGTAACTTGAGATACAGTGGAATTGACAGATTCAGAGACATGTGCACATGTGGAGGACTGAGGGGACGCTCTCAGATCCTCGAGCAGGACTAGGGTTGACAGATCCCCGAAATCTTGGTTTCAGAGCTTGGGTGGTAGCATTGATCCGCTTCCCCAGTTCTAGTGGTGGTTACGTTGCAGTTGAGCTGTTGTCCTGGACGTGACTACACCCAGTTGAGTTGTTGTCCTGGGTGTAGGGCTCTACGTTGCAGTTGAGTTGTTGTCCTGGACGTAGAGCACCACCAGTTTCAGAAATGCCCAGTTGAGTTATGGTCCTGGGCATAGAGTACACCCAGTTGAGTTATGGTCCTGGGTGTAGAGAGACGTCCAGTTGAGTTATGGTCCTGGACGTAGAGCAGTTTTTCAGTTTTCAGATTTTCAGTACCCAGATTTCAGAAGTCAGATTTTAGTAAACAGTTTTCAGAAAACAGATTTCAGAAACAGTTTCCAGAAACCAGAGTATTAAAGCATGTTTTCAAAAGACAAGTTTTATAAAGAAAATTTCAAACAAAGTTTCAGAAAAGAGTTTTTATAAAGAGTTTTCAAGAAAAGAGTTTTCAGAAAGTATTTTCTAAAAAGTATGGCATAATCAAAGTTCAGTGTAACTTATAGGTTGTGCATATAAATCATACATCCTGGTTAACATACGAGATGCACAGAGTTGACATTGAAGCATGAAAGCATGATTACATTTATGTGTTTATGATTGATGCCTGCGTGTATTATATGTTTACATAGAATGAACAATTTGTAAGATGCTAACATATGATTGTATGGTTTCATATACTTGTTTATGTGGCTAATACTAGTTCATTGGATGTTTAATAGAAAGAATATTCTATAAATCCGATTTGATGATATTTCAATGAAATGAAAGAAAGATAAGTATAATAAATAATCAAACCAGACTAGCAAAAAGAAAGTAGGGAAGTGGAAAGATATCAGGATAACGCAGCGGAAACGTAACAGGACTTGACACAATAAATGGAATTGTGGAACCTCATGGCTATATTATAGATGTTTAAAGTGTAAGTAGGAAACAAGATGCAATTGTGTGAAAGATTCATAAAAGGAAATTAGTAACAAAGTGGTAATGTTTAAACATAGATAAGAGTTTTACAGTTAACTCAGAATTTGAAATTATGTGTGATTTACAAAGACAGTTTAGGTTATTAATAGACTAAGAAACAGACCTGTTTGTTGGCGCTCAAGGAATGAACATAGTTACTTATGGAGTCTTATGACTTACACCATAATAGTGTTTAAGTTTTGCAGGTTGGTGACCTGATCGGTCGACCACGGACACCAGAGCTTGAGGAGCCGGATAGCAGCGTTGCAGTCAGCCAGTCACCAGGTCTTGGGTGGATGAGAGTCAAGTTGTTTACGAGATTAGTTAAAGAGAATTGAGTTGTATAAGTTTAGTTGTAAAAGTTTTTGTTTATACGCATTTTCGGGCATGGAGCCCAGTTGTATTACGGCTTGAGTCTACTAATTTAGTGTATATTATTTGTGTCGGGCCCTATAGGTTGTATTGAGGTGTTGGACTTGATCCAGGTTTCATGACTTTTAGCAAAGGTCATGTCGAATTTTCGTCAGAGTCAGAGGCTACTGGAGGCAGGATTAGCCTGTCTCTTGCCGGTAGCATCTTGGCTTAGGCGGGATGTTATAATGATGGATTGAGATAATCTCAATTGATTAATATATGCGGGAATAACTCTTATTCCTATATTAACCAACACTGTTTGATTTGATTAAGGATTTTCGATTAACATTTAGTCATTCCTTTGTGAGTAACCCGTTGTTTCGGAACCATTGGACTTAAGCAATGAAGTGCCACCGTAGGGTAGGTTAGTTCACCAGATACATCTAGAGTTCCTATCATCTGAGAATCCAAACTTGATATTGACCCAAAATGGACACTACCCGTAGGGGGACGAAAACAAAACCGTCTCGAGGTGTCTTTTGAATCTCACATTTTCAGACTAACAACATAGATCACATGATATATTTGTTAGTGTCTCTAAGACATGCCAATGATCCTAAACATGATTAAAGTGTGTATTAAACAAGTGGAGTTGCGGAAATACTCACTTTGATCGGATGAGAAATTTCAAAAATTTCATTGAATATAGAAGCTCCAAGCTTTGTGTTGAGTTCCAAACTCTTGGGTGAGTTTCCTTATCACCTTAAATTGACTCCCAAACTGCTAGTTTGCTTGAAATTTTGCAACAAAATTTCCAAGGAGAAGATAAGGAAGTCACGGCAATGGAGAAGGAAAGAGAGAAAATGAGTTGTGTTCAATTTCCAAAATTTTGTTAGATGTGTGTTAAATGAATTACATTTAATAAAGCCAACCACCTCCATCACACTTATGACAAGTTGATGTAAGTCATGGGTCCCACCCAATTTTAAATTCCAAATTCAAGCTGGCTTACACAACACACCATGGGCCCGAGTTCGTTTAATCCGATTAAACGAATTTTCCGTTGCGACGTAATTAAATCTAATTTAATTAAATAATAATGCTTAGCAAAATTATTACAAAAGTCACTTACGAATTAATTCCAAATTAATTCGTTTGCCCGAATTAAAATCCAATTTTAATTCCGTATTGAAATCCGATTTCAATTAATATATCTAATATATTATTTAATCGATTAATTCTAAATTAATCACATTATCTCTTCTAGATGAATTAATCCAGATTAATTCTTGCCGTAATTAATCCCAGATTAATTTTCTCTCATAATTAATCCCAAATTAATTCTGTTCGAGTCAAATGTCATTGGTGAATTTTTGGGAAGCGACTCAAGAGATTCCTGGATATGTTGGCAGTAAATACGATCATCAGACTATCCGAACACGTGCGTACCCTGTACCACGTTCTCACTGATTTACAAGACATGATTGGCTTCTAGTAAAACACCGTACCTACCCAATTCTCCAGAAATATTCAATGAAGAATATATAATCTGTATCAGGCGTAGTAAATAATATATTGCGTAATACGATCCAGTATCGGATGTCACATGCTAGGCCTAGGGCTTGAATTGTGTCTGCCCCGTACGAAGCATATATCGGATCACTATAAACTAGTCTCTGTAATCAGATAATCATGACCTAGTCATACTATCCCGATAGCTGCATCATTTAAGAGTACTAGTTCCGTATCCTGCGTGATCACCATCTCCATATGATTGAAGTGATACTCCCATCTTGACATCACACCCAATACACTACGATTCTCACTAAACCCAGAAGAGGCGTACACAGAACCTGTTAAAGTTTCAGACGACCAAAACTAAAGTATACTGATTGTCGCAAGTATTAGCGATCAAGTCTCAGGTTAAAGATCACATACACCTACCCTAATTCGGATTCCCATAGACACATAGTCATAATACCAATGAGACTCCGAGGGGTCTATCTAGAGCGAAGCTGTTCCCGGTCCAACGGATAACAAAACCTCTTATCACACTTGCATAAGTATCCAATACTTAAATATATGAGAACTATGCCGTTAAACTTCCATAACTTACACAAGTGTAATACTAGTCTATTCCGTATTATCGATGTCCAGTCTCGATAATGCTACGACTAGAGATATTTAATGATTAAACCATTCATGGATTAATACTGTCTCATATCTTATTAATCTGATTTAACCATATGGACTTTTATCATTTATATATCCAAGTAATCCAATTACAAAATTATAAAATAGCAATTTCCT
This sequence comes from Zanthoxylum bungeanum, assembly GCA_019454045.1. NCBI lineage: Eukaryota > Viridiplantae > Streptophyta > Magnoliopsida > Sapindales > Rutaceae > Zanthoxylum > Zanthoxylum bungeanum. Next base: position 11,068 of record SKCR01014304.1, on the reverse strand, counting down.
TTGTCACATAGTTAATTTGTACAAAAACACCATGTCTTTTACAAATAGTGATGCTATGGGTCATAATTGTCCAACAATCTCTCACTCTGCCCATAGCCAGTCACTCAAGTATCTAACACCTGAATTATGTACATGCCACTCAAACTTTTGCTGAGAAATAGCTTTCGTCAGCGGATCTGTAATGTTGTCATCTGAATGGATCTTTTCGATCTTCACATTGCCACGATGTATGATCTCATGAATCAGATGGAAACGTCGAAGTACATGCTTGGATCGTTGATGAGACCGCGGTTATTTAGCCTGTGCTATAGCCCCGTTATTGTCACAATATAAAGGTACGGGCTCAGCTGCTAACGGAACTACTCCTAATCCAATTAGGAATTTACGGATCCAAACTGCTACTTTTGCTGCCTCAACTGCAGCAATATATTTCGCTTCTGTTGTTTAATCAGCAACAGTCTCTTGCTTGGAAGATTTCCAGCTCACTGCTCCGTTGTTCAAAGAAAATATGTACCTCGATTGCGACTTACATTCGTCTTTATCGGTTTGGAGACTTGCATCTGTGAACCCTGTCACCTCAAGTTCTCCATCCCATAGACTAAGAAAGCATCTTTAGTTCATCTAAGATACTTAAGGATGTTCTTAATAGGAATCCAGTGACCATCACCTGGATCGGCCTGATAGCGACTGCACATGCTCAAAGCATACGAGACATCAGGTCGCGTACATATCATGACGTACATGATCGATCCAACTACGAAAGCATAGGAAAGTCCAAGCAGCTTTCTAGATCTATCCCGGTAGATCCTTATTCCCAGAATAAAGGCTTATTCTCCCAGGTCTTTCATGGAGAATTTTAATGAAAACCAAGCTTTCACCGATTGTAGCATGGGAATGTCATTGCCAAGAAGCAATACATCATCAACATATAAGACAATGAATGTCAATGCGCTCCCACTAACCTTATTATATACACAAGAATCATCTTCGTTTTGAATGAAACCATATTCTTTTATGATCTCATCAAAACATTGGTTCCAATAACGCGATGCTTGCTTCAATCCATAAATGGATCGATTTAACTTGCAAACCTTGTTTGCATGTTTTGGCACGACAAAACCGTCAGGTTGTTGCATATAAACATCCTCCAAAAGGTTTTCGTTAAGGAAAGCAATTTTGACATCCATTTGCCATATTTTATAATCAAAATATGCAGCAATAGCAAGCATTATCCGAATGGATTTAATCATGGCAACATGTGAAAAAGTTTTGTCGTAATCGACACCATGTCGTTGACGATACCCTTTCGCTACAAGCTTATCTTTGTACATTTGTATGTTGCCATCCATGTATGTCTTCTCCTTGAAGACCCATTTACAACCAATCGACTTAACGCCTTCTGGTGCATCAACTAGTGTCCAAACTTGATTGGTATACATGGAATCTATTTCGAACTTCATGGCATCTTGCCATAAAGCGAAGTCGATACCTTGTATCGCTTCCTCATACGTATCTTGTTCATCTTCCATAATAAGATTAATATCTACATGAGGTGAGATCAGAAACCTATACCTCTTAGGTTGTTTTTCGACTCTCTTGACCTACGCGGTTCTTGTGTATTAGAAGATTATGGAACAGTTTCATCCCTGATGAATTGTTCGTGTTTTATGAAGGGGTCGGTGCCAGGAACAGTATCACTCCGATTTTTATCGAGTTATATTTTCCTCCCACTTATCACTGCATCTATGAATTCCTTTTCGAGGAAAACTACATGAAGAGCAACAAATACCTTGTTCTCTTATGGGTTGTAGAAGTAATATCCTTTGGTTTCCCTATGATAACCTACAAATAGACACTTATCCAATTTGGGTTCTAGTTTGGTACCATCCAAACTTTTAACATATGCCCAGCATCGCCAAATCTTCAGGAATAGAGAAACCGATTTCTTTCCTGTCCATATTTCATATGGAGTCTGTCCAACAGACTTTGATGGAACCTTATTCAAAATAAGTATTGCATTGTTCAATGCGTATCCCCAGAAGGAAATTGGTAGTTCAGTGCGACTCATCATTGACCTTACCATGTCCAACAAAGTTCGGTTTCTCCGTTCGGACACACCGTTTAATTGAGGTGTGCTGGGAGGAGTCCACTGCGAAAGAATACCATATTCTTTTTAGTAATCTTGAAACTCATTGCTTAAGTATTCTCCACCACGGTCCGACCGTAATATTTTAATACTTTTACCGGTATATTTTTCTACTTCGTGTCGAAACTATTTGAATTTCTCAAAAGTTTCCGACTTGTGTTTCATAAGATACACATAACCATAACGCGATGCATCATCCGTAAAGGTTACGAAATATTCATATCCACCTCTAGCCTGGCTAGTCATGGGCCCACATACGTCACTATGAACGAGGGCTAACAGCTCGGTGGCACGTACACCCTTTCCACTAAAAGGTGTTTTAGGCATTTTGCCTAATAAACAGGATTCGTAGACGTCATATGAATCAGGATCAAATTCATCCAAGTATCCACTTTTCGAAAGTGTGGATATACGAGTCTTGTTAATGTGTCCCAGACGATAATGCCACAAATAAGTTTCATCTGTTTTACTCAATTTGAGCCTTTTATTTTTCATGTTATATGTTTGAGATTCATTTATATTCAAAATATAAAGACCATTATTAATATCTGATGTACATATCAAAATATCATATTTATATACAAAACACCCAGTGTTCCGGAATACAAAGGTATACCCGCATCAGGTTAAACAAGATACAGAAATGATGTTCCTAGTCAAACTAGGTACAAAATAACAATCACCTAATGTAATTACATGCCCCGAGGGCAGGTTCAAAACATAGGTCCCAACGGCCAAAACAGTGACTCTCGCCCCGTTTCCGACTCACAGGTCGATCTCTCCTAAAGCCAGTCTCCTGCTAATCTGCAGATCCTGCACATCAGTACATATGTGAGTACCACATCTAAAATCAAAAATCCAATTTTTCAAACCAGTAGTGAACATGTTTATTTCAATAACAAACATACCTGAAGCCGGAGCCTTGCCCGCCTTCACTTCCTTCATGTGTGCCTTGTACTCACGGCAGTCACGCTTCCAATGACCCCGTTTGCCACAGTGTAGGTAGATATCTTAGGATATGTCATTTGTCTTCCTAGAAGAGTGTGATGATTTGGCCTTGCCCTTCTTCTTCTTCTTTTTCACACCCCTAGAAGCCTTCAGCCAAGCCTTGGCCTTCTGGGATGTCGAAGTAAGATGCGACTCACGCTTCTTGCCCTTCAGAAGCTCTGGCTCTGGTTCTTTCAGCATCACCATTAACTCTCCAAGTGTCTTTTCTTGGTTCATCATATTATAGTTCATGATGAACTCGCCCCAGCAGTTGGGCAGAGATTGTAAGATCAAATCTATAGAAGTCTCGGCCTCAAAGGTTACGCCCAGCTGACCTAGCTGTTCGGTGTCAGTAATCGTCTGCGACACATAGTGCTCGACAGATGTACCATCTGACATACGCGAGCGAAAGAGCTTCTTTTGCAATTCGTACTTCTGAGATATAAGGTTAGATCTGTGAAGGTCCTTCAATTTCAACATCATGTTATAGGGATCCAATCCCTTGTTTTGACGAAAAAATTGATGAGTCATTGCAGCAAGCATGACGGATTGAGCAGTAAAGTTATCATCACAATGAGTTTTCCAAAGCTCATGCTCTACTGTTTGCTCAACTCCAGGCTCAGGCCCGAGAGGTCTCTATATCAAATAGAATAACTTCTCAGCCCCCAGGACTATCATGAGGTTCATGTTTAATTTCAATTAAAGTCCAATGGTCTTTCAATTAATTCTTTAGGCATAGGCTTTGGCTATAATGGATCAAACCCAAAATGCCAAGGCCTAATTAGGAATCACCCTATGCCAAAAATCAATTTAGGCCCATTAGGCCCAATTAAATTATTAAGGCCCAAAAGTCATATTTGGATTTTATGGAAATGGTTTTAGGACCAATTGGATCCAACCCAATTGTCCAAAACCATACTTGGCCCAACCAAGCCCATTAGCCCAAATACAACAAATTAAATTAATACATTATTCTAAATATCATTTTAATCTAATTAAAGTGTAATTAACACAATTAGTCAATTAATCTAATGTTTCCAAAATACTAATTAATCCAATTAATCATGCTCAATTATTCCAATTCATGTCCAATACAAATTGAAGCAAAATCAATTCTACAACATGCTTCATACTCACGACATTAGCACGAAATAACACCCAATTTTGATTTCAATCCAATTAAATCAACAATCAATATTTATTTTATACTTTAAATATATCAAATTGTCTAATTTTCAAAAAATCACCATGAGTATTCTTAGGGTTATGTTCGGCCATGACTAAGGAATTGGGGAAATTTTGATCCAATCAATTTTCACAAATCCAATTTGAATAACTCTAAGTTATCATCATCCAACCATAACCAAACAATCAATTTGGAAAAATACATGCTCCAAGCAAAATCCCCAAATTAAAGTACATAAACCCTAGAAATCGAATCAAGTTTAGCTGGGCTCTGATACCATTGTTAGTGTCACCAAGACAAGCCAATGATCATAAACATGATTAAAGTGCGAATTAAACAAGTGGAGTTGCGGAAATACTCACTTTGATCAGATGAGAAATTTCAAAAATTTCCTTGAATGTAGAAGCTCCAAGCTTTGTGTTGAGTTCCAAACCCTTGAGTGAGTTTCCCTATCACCTTAAATTGACTGCCAAAGTGCTAGCTGGCTTGAAATTTTGCAACAAAATTTCCAAGGAGAAGAGAAGGAAGTCACGGCAATGGAGAAGGAAAGAGAGAAAATGAGTTGTGTTCAATTTCCAAAATTGTGTTAGGTATGTGTTAAATGAATTACATTTAATAAAGCCAACCACCTTCATCACACTTATGACAAATTGATGTAAGTCATGGGTCCCACTCAATTTTAAATTCCAAATTCAAGTTGGCTTACACAACACACTTTCCGTTGCGACGTAATTAAATCCAATTTAATTAAATAATAATGTCTAGCAAAATTATTACAAAAGTCACTTACGAATTAATTCCAAATTAATTCGTTTGCCCGAATTAAAATCCAATTTTAATTCCGTATTGAAATCCGATTTCAATTAATATATCCAATATATTATTTAATCGATTAATTCTAAATTAATCGCATTCTCTCTTCTAGACGAATTAATCCCATATTAATTCTTGCCGCAATTAATCCCAAATTAATTCTCTCTCATAATTAATCCTAAATTAATTCTGTTTGAGTCAAATGTCATTGGTGAATCTTTGGGAAGCGACCCAAGAGATTCATGGATATATTGGCAGTAAATACGGTCATCGGACTATCCGAACACGTGCGTACCTCGTAGTACGTTCTCACCGATTTACAAGACATGGTTGGCTTCTAGCAAAGCACCGTGCCTACCTAATTCTCCAGAAATATTCAACGAAGAATATATAATCTGTATCAGGCGTAGTATACTATATATTACGTAATACGATCCATTATCGGATGTCACATGCTAGGCTTAGGGTTGGCACTGTGTCTGCCCCGTACGAAGCATATATCGGATCACTAGCAACTAGTCTATGTAATAGGATAATCATGACCTAGTCATATTATCCCGATAGCTGCAGTATTTAAGAGTACTAGTTCTGTATCCTGTGTGATCATCATCTCCATATGACTGAAGTGATACTCCCATCTTGACATCACATCCAATACACTAAGATTCTCAGTAAACCCAGCAGAGGTGTACACAGAACCTGTTAAAGCTCCGGACTACCAAAACCAAAGCAAACTAATTGTCGCAAGTATTAGCGATGCAAGTCTCAGGTTAAAGATCACATACACCTACCATGATTCGGATTCCCATAGACACATAGTAATAATACCAATGAGACTCTGATGGGTCTATCCAGAGCGAAGCTGTTCCCGGTCCAACGGCTAACAGAACCTCTTAACACACTTGCATAAGTATCCAATACTTAAATATATGAGAACTATGTTGTTAAGCTTCCATAACGCGCACAAGTGTAATACTAGTCTATTCCGCATTATCGATGTCCAGTCTCGATAATACTATGACTAGGGATATTTAATGATTAAACCGTTCGTGGATTAATACTGTCTCATATCTTATTAATCCAGTTTAACCATATAGATTTTTATCATTTATATATCCAAGTAATCCAATTACAAAATGATAAAATAGCAATTTCCTTTGTCATATAGTTAATTTGTACAAAAATACCATGTCTTTTACAAATAGTGATGCTATGAGTCATAATTGTCCAACAATATTGTCATATATCCCTCTCCCACTCACTATTTTAAAGTTTAAGGTTTCAATTACACTAGTATTTAATTCATTTAGATTATGCACGGCTAAAAACATAACCTAATTAATATTAGTTGATGATTAGTGATATCTCAAAATTTTAACACTTAAAATTTTGTTCACTAATACCTATTAGTCCAAACTAATACCTTAATTAAACAATTTAATTAAGTGTCATTTTTAGTGAGCTATTTCAATTTTAACTCTTACAATTTTAGTTCACTATTTTAAGTTTTTACTGAAATTATGATTTCTGGGTTAAAAGTTTTTGTTTTTGAGTATTGAGTGATTAAAATAAATAATTTTATTTTAATTACTCAAGAAAAATTAAAGAAATGGGAAAATTTGATTTTCCCGCTTTCCGCTGCGTAATCCGGGTATTTGGCCCAAAACCCCAACAAAAATGGTATCAGAGCAGGTCTGAACCTGAACACATGATGTGAATATGCCTTTAAATTCAATGTTTAATTTTGTCTTTACTTTATGCATGCTTGTATTAATTTAATTTGATTAAATTAAATACGTAACATCTTTATGGAAAATCCATAGGTTTTAAAGTAATAAGTATTAGATGCATATTTCTTGGTCCGTCTTGTCAATACAGTTTTTGGATATGTGTTCTATGGCTACATTCGAGAAATTACCAAATTAGTGAGGGTATAGTTGATAGAAATTTATCCATACCGGACGTATATGTGATACTAGATAAATTCAAGCGAAAGCGGAAATCTTGAATGTGCCAAAGCTGTTAGGACTACACAAGTATCCTGAATTTATCATTGACAAGTTTAACCTTGGTACGCCTCCTTGTGAACTTGCCAAAGCTGTCACAATGAGAAATGACAAGGACCAGAGCCTATGAGTCACTAGTGAGTGATTGACAATGAGTTGTCTACCTAATGAATATACGTAGGCGAGAACGTGCCAAAGTAGTGAGTCGAAATATATTAATGGGGTCCACTTTTCACTATGGAATTCAATTTAACTATTGGATTCCCATTTTTCGTTAGGGATTACGGTATTACGTAAAGTGGTGTGTAATATTATGAAAATTGCTGCTTATGTTTCCTTTATTCTATATTGTTGATAGAATTAAAACATCTAATCCACTGCATGCATATTATTTGTATATGTTTTCTAACTTTCCTTTTGGTTGCAGATTTCTAGAATAAGTTCTAGATTTAGAGTAGGCTTGGATATTGTTAGATTAGACAAAACCATCGGGAACTGTTGTTCTAATTTTCTTGCAAAATCAAGATGGTTAGTGACTTAGTTTTCAAGTCACGATAGATAATCTAAATAGATATCTGTTTTAGGATATAATTGTCTAGAGAGAATAATTTCTTGTGCGGCAAAAATTGAAGTGAATTTGTTCATGTCTTGAGATTCTTGACTGGCATTAAGAAAACCCCATTAAGTATTTGTTTATCTGATAATGACGGACCATATTATTGTCCATTCAGAATCGGCTATGGAATTTATGTCCGGATTTCCATCCTATAAATAAAATTAAATAATTAGTCTCCTACCAATTGTCTTTCCCGAATTACCAAATTTTAAACTTATTCAAATTAAACTATTTAATTTATTTACATGTATTAATCTAAATTTTAACTTTTTTTATATTTTGCATAACTTTTATGCTTAGATTAAATCAACATGTATTTTATGTCATGGCATGTTATAATGCATGAGTGTGCATCCTATGTTATATGACATGTTAATCAAACAATTTGAATTGTATGCTTTTTGATTTTCTATATTAATTTAATTAATACACAAAATACCCAAGGCATTCTTTGGTCTTCAACTTTTGACTCCATGGATTGTTCTGCGAAAAGTTTGCTCCTCGAGTAGTAACATTCGCAATATATAGATATAATGCTTCAAGTAGTCGTGTGCTCACTACGGACCACATTAGCACCTTAACTTGTAAGACATGCTTTCGTGTGGTAATCACCTCACATGTCGGCATCGAACTCACCATGTCTATGCTTACCATAGCTTCTCATAACCACAATCCACATTTACCAAACATTGCTCAATAACCACCTTAATGTCCTCATCGGTTATGCGCTCCATAAGTTACATAGTAAAATTAAATACATCATATGTAATTAATTCTTAAAATTACCTTATGGCCTTACATTTCCAAAAATACTAATAAAATCAGAAAGTCGGAACAATTTACGACCAATGCATTTAAAATAAATAAATATCATCACATGAATAATTTTATCTCATAAAATATATTTATTTTTATGCCCACTCGTATGATAAATAAAATTATATTTTCATGCATCTCATACATAAAAATAAATAACCCATTAATTATCGCATAATTAAAAATAAAAAGGGAAGACTTAGAATACTTTTCAACCTCGCTCTTGATGCCAATTATAGGGAACGCTTTCCCTCACGCAGCGGAAGCAGCTTAGGCACCTGAGATCGACCTTGAAAATTTTTCCACTCTCCTCATATAAATCCAGAATTTTGTTGGGATTTTATGCCCGATAAGCAAATGTGTTCGAAACATGATTGATTAATAAATTTATGATTCGATTTTATTCCATGTATGTATTTTGATTTGCTTTATAAAATTCATGAAAATTCCGTGATTATTTATGTAGCTTTAAATTAAACACATATGTATATGTAAAATGATACATACATATATATGGATAAAATTAAATAGTAATAATCAAAATTTGTCCATGACTATGATTTGAAGTTGAGAATCTTCAAATCCAAAGTCATAAATACAGTTCATTCCATTATGAATGATATAGTATATCAAGACTATATTATGTAGAGACATAAAAATGAATGTATTTTATATAATAAGATTATATTGGACAGGACCAGATAAAATTGAAAAGTTCTAATAATTCCCGTTAAATAAAGAACATCAATTTTATCATAATGATGGTCATATATATATGATGATCTTAATTCATTATATTTAGCAGACTCATATATCATATTAATTTATTTTTTAATTTACTCGGTATGACTTTATATTTATTACATTTCGTAAACCTTGTATTTTGGGAATGAGTTGAATGAATAGCTGAGAATGCTAACTTGATACAATGAAATCCGTTCATAAAATTCCCTTGTTTGTTAGTTCAGGACCTGAACGATTAGCGCGCAAATTCATAAAATTTATGAATTAGTTGTTCACTTGAGCACTAATGGAAGTCAATGATAAAGATGTAATTGGAGAGGTTAACGGATTTTTTATACCTAGCTCCTTTACAAATTTGTTATGGAGGATCATTGCATAGGTAATGACTATATCAATGGACGAATACTTTGAGTAATTAATTCTATAATTCTGAGAGTGCAATTCTGGGTATTTAGTGGAGTTACTCCGGAATTAATAATTTCGTTTGATTAATAAAAGAGTTTATAATTAATCGACGAAATTATTGTAGCTTAGAATTATAGGTCCATCGGTCCCCTCGTCGTCTTCTATCAGTGTTCGAACGATTTTAATTGCGAAGAAAAATAGTTGTGAATTATATAAAATAATTATGAATTATTTTACACTCTAATGATTCAATATAACTCTTGTTTGAAATTATGACAAAAATTGTCATAATATATTTATCAACAGATAATGTATCTATTTATTAATTTATCAAAATTAATATTTAATTAATTTGATTAATTAAATTTTAATTTAATAAGATAATATTTCAAAAGTTAAAATTTTGATGAATTATCTTTGATAAATTATGAGATAAATATTAAAGGATTTTATTTTGATTTTTTCAAAAACAAAATCCATATTCTATAAGATAGAATAAAAAACATGAGCAAAATCAATTTTTTGTTTAAGTTTTTGGTTGACACTTTGATCAAAAGTAAAAAAAAAAAAAACAAAGAACACACAAACAAAAAAAGCAACAAGAACAAAATAAAAACGGGTGCTGGAAAAGGAAAAGAAATAGAAAAGAGTTTTCTTTTATTTTTCTAAGTTTTGGTTTTGAGAAAACCAAAAAGAAAATAACACTCAGGATTCATCTCATGTGCTGAGTACACGAATCCTTCACATTATTAGACTGCTCTTCGTAATTATTTTCACGCCCACACATGCCTTTGGAGGTGAGGAGATAAGTCGAGGAAGATCGTGGTTCAAAGAATCGTGATTTATAGAGATCCAGATCTACAGGTATATTTCCGATTTAAGTTCTAAATATTTATGTTATTAATATACTAGAAAATACGGATCCGGTTTTTATTGTTCATGAAAAATAAATTTTTTTTTCCTGTTAGTGAACATGATTTCCGCTGCGCATGAACTCTGAAAACCAACAAATGGCATCGTGAGCGGTCATATTTATTCTAGTATATTAATAAGAATGATTATTGTAAATCATTCTAATATGTATGTAAAAGAGTAGGCTATGTATTTTTTTATTATCATGTGATGATGAATGTATAGATATTAATCGTTAATTGTATGGTTGACTTTGGGTTAGTATTTTAATTTTTTCTTTTTATATATTGTATATGTAAACCCAAAAATTAAATGGGTATTTTTTTGTAATTGTTAATCATTTGCAATCGTTGGAGATGAAGATCAAGCCAAAGGACGGATGACGCAAGATAATGTTTTTCACAAAATATAATTAATTTTCCAATTTTTTTATTGTT